>CABFVX010000252.1:295357-320081 GCA_902151425.1 Timema shepardi | reverse complement strand
AGTGGACACACAGTCTCATTGAAAATAATGTAGAGAATTCACAAGTGTGATGCTGACCAGTGGACACACAGTCTCATTGAAAATAATGTAAGGAATTCAAAAATCCGATGCATGCGATGCGGACCAGTGGACGCTTACCTTAAGGCGTCACGCTCGCAATAGACTTGACTTTCAATGATCGGGCTTTCAAATTCTAGAGGGTGTACTGAGGGTGGTTTTACACTCTTCCTCCACGAAAACGTGAGTACAATTCCTCTTGACTCAACTTTTCTGATCCCTAACATATTAGCCTAATTATTACCTTTGCGTATAGCCCAAATGTTTAGTAAAAAGTGATGCAATAAAAACCTGTAAATTAATTTTTTTTAATGTGGAATCCTAATTTTACCAATTAAGCTATACATATTTCGGCCATACCTTGAATCGAACTCGGGACCCTTAGTTCAGTGTATATTTGTGCCTAAAATTGAGCCAAGGAGTCGAAATAATGTGTGGTCCACAGAGTTAAAATAAATTAACTTATGCAAATATAAGATTATGGTAGTGTGTAATGCAAAATACCGCAATTTACAATCCTTATAAGAGCATACAATCTCATCATTCAAATTGAAAGTAAAGCGAAACCGATCTAAATTTCTACACCTATTGTTATCACAGGAATAAATTACCGTTACAAATCAATTACTACCTTTTGGAAAAAATCATGCCCAAACATAATAAATTGCTTGCGGTATTATCACATCATGAGTGTTTATTTTTATCGGTCACACAATAAACAGTGATTACTGTACACTCTGATGATTTTACGGTAAAAAAAGATGTTTACCTAACAAGATAAAATAAATGGTAGGACATAATAATACATATTTTCCCACGTACAAATTTAGAATTTTGAAAAATCAGTGAACTACTCTTAATTTTAGATCTAGAATAAAAGTCCTGTTATGGCCTCGAGGTATGTGAACATATAACATCCACAGTAGGATTCTGGTAGGTAGGATAATAGTATCGGCTAGTTACTAACGTTACTAAAACAATTTTAATACAATCATACGTCATGTCATGTTATCTACAGCTGTCACATTTAATATAATAACTATCAATACCTATAAAATAACTCTTAATAACATAGTAAAGTGTTATTCATGTTGGCCGCAAAGAAATATATTTGAATTTTCTAAATTGTTCTTACAACCAGAACAGGATATACAATAGCTACTAGATCAATTTAAATATATTCATACAAGTTATGTGATCTGCAACTGTCCCTTTTGATATATATGGTATGCTCTTTAAATTAATATTCATAATATAGTAAAGTGTTATCAATGTTAACTACAAAAAAATAAGTTTGAATTTTCTAAACGGTTATTCCTATGAAAATTGGACTGTAAATATTAAGTTTAATTGAAATCCATCAAACAGTTTTGGCTGTAGCTCAGGAACAGACAACTAGAGTAACAGATAGTCATAATTATTATAATAATTTCATTTTAATTCGGGGTTACCTAAAACATGAAGTAGGTAGGATCTATAATTTCAATTTTCACGACCACAATATTGTATCTATATGAAAAGTACAAATATTTTTGTTCTAGCTCAGCATGATTCAAACTAATTAAACCCCTTCCTTTAGTTAACATACCTTTTACTCGCTTAGATGGCCGCATTGTATAAGGCGTCACGCTCGCAATTTACTAGACCGCAGATGACGTGGAAATCGTGGTTCGAGGCTAGTCGAGTGTACTGAGGATATTTTTCCTAAATAGTTTTAAATCTTCCCTCAACGAAAATATAGGTAGACTTCCTTTAAATTCAATCTTCCTAATCACTCACACATTAATTAATACATAGGTTTATAACCGTAATGGGTATTAAGATGCAGCGCTAAAAAAAAAAATTTTTTGTCTGCCATTATCAAGGTAAAAATATTCCACTTGATAGATTTTTCATAACCATTGTACCGTGTCAAAAGTAAAGACAGCCTGGTCGTAGTGTGCCAGTTTTGTTTCTCGTGACTGTATCAGACACAAGTCACGTATGTGTTTACATATCCACAAACTAGTTTGATCGCAGTGTTCATTTATTTTTTAGCCAGGGGGGGTAGGCCTGTGCACTTAAACTTATTATCTTTTAAAGTAACTGTAGCAACTTTTTTTTGCCGTGCCTCACGTCTTTTTACCCGTCTAGACTATTCGAATATTTACACCAAAGGAGTAGGGATGATGAAGGGGGAATCTAAAGGTAGTGTGCCCAAATCTACATGGAGTGAGGGTGGGAAATAATTAAGAAAAAACACTTCAGTAGACCCAGCTGGGATATGAACCCCAACCTCTCCGTCATCTGAAAATCATAAAAAACTAAACTTACATCTTTGTCTGCATGCCCAAAGGTTGAGGTAATAGTCCATAACAATTGAAATGGTGTCCCTATAGTTTTAATGAGTCGACCTTGGTGGTCTTGGGTTAAAGTGCTCACTGTAAGACCCGTTGTTCGTGGAGTCAAAGGGTTTTTCTTGGGTGATAAAAATCCGTAGCACAATTTCTTTCGGAGGGGAAATAAAGCCGTTGGTACCATGTCGATTGTGTCATGTAAAATATCCCTGGAATGTATGTGAAAATACCTTTCCCGGCATAATTGGTAGGCTCTTTTACTCTTGCTCATAGAAATTCAGGGTGGAAGACAACAGGTAAGTACTACCCTTTCTGACATTCCCAAGTACATGGGATTGATACCAGATGATGTGGGCAGAACTAACCAGCTGAAAGGCTAAGTGCATAATCAGCTTCAGTAATTTCAAAATATCATCAAATAAACTTTTGGATTGTTGACTTAAGAAGTTTTAACGATATAAATCTGACTTTAGACAAGCCTCCAAATATTGTGCTGTAAGGTTAGTATGACTGGTTTTGTCTCGGTAATTTGGATTTATGTGTGTAGGGGGAAACATTTTTTAGAAGGTTTTTTTTTGGAGGGGCCTGGACCACCAAACAAAAGGTTAGTCCAGGAAATTTCCCCAAGAAAATGTTTTAAAATGGGATGTAATTTGAAACTGTTTGGAGTGGTCCTCATCCTATTATATTTTTGAGATTTGTATACCTCTAGAAATTATTTAGAGAATTCTTCAACTGGATTTTTTAATTAGATTTATTAAAAATATATTAGGCATGGGCCTCCCCTTCCCCCACTTACAAGACTTTTTTTAATTTGTATAATCCTAGAAACTAATTGTAATGGTCCTTTTCAGCAATTTTAAAAAAAATTGATGCTTCTGTAAGATATTTTAGGTGGTGGTTAACCCCTGGAAATTTTTTGAAAATCAGATCCCAATAGAATTTATTTGAAGAGTTCCTTCCGCAGGATTTTTTTAAAAGTTTTTATGCCGCTTGATGCTAGTCAGAGTGAGCCACACACACACATATATATATATATATATATATATATATATATATATATATATATAAATTATATCCTTCTAGAAGCTATTTGAAATGGTCTTCCTCGGACAAAATTTGGAAAGTGGGATTCTTATAGAAGATATTTTGTGTTTGATGCAGGACCATCTTTCAGCTTCATATTAGAGGGGGCAAAGCTATCCCAGTGGAGGGAATTTATTCTAGTGGGGGCAATATATTTCCTAGGGGGCCAATGCCCCTTCCTCCCACCCTAGGTTCCATCGCTACTGGTGTCAGTGGCTCTGTAAGAGCAGGTGTTTACGATACTTGATTCTCACACTCTTTAATGTATTTTAAATTAATTTAAGTTCTCGTGACTTTCTGAAATATAAGCTACTGAAGCAGGTAGTCTCTATAGTTACCTGGTTAATAACTTTAAATTACCGGTCCAAGTCAATTACCTTAAAAAACTTCTATCTGAATTTTTTTTTCTCAAATATGAGTAAAAATTGAATTCACGTACTCACAAAAAACGTTTTTTAACCATTTAGCAAGAGCCTTCCGTCCGTGTTTTATATCTATTTGTGATGCCATTATTTTTATTGTAAGTGGTTGTACAAGGTAGAACCATCCACACGCAACATGTGATTAGCTACTTTGCCTTTAGTAGAACACTGCCATTATTTGGTCGACATCAGATGTAACTGACTATAATGTTTTCTCTCTCTTGTTTTTATTTTACTTATAGACAAGGCTCCGTCATATAAGAGTATTTTCCAAAAAGAACGTGATGGTATGTCTGTATGTATTTCTCCCTCTTTTTCTTTTTGCACGAACAAGAAAGTATTGCGATTAAGTTGATTTGTGTAAGTAAATAGATTTTGTGTGAATAAAACTCACTTAGCGGTGACCGTAAAACGTAAATCTTAAGAGATTCAAAGAGTTTCGAGTCAGAATTTTATGACAGATCAATAACATTTGTGTAAATGTTCAAACAAATTAGCTTATACTATATTCATCTGTTTTTTTTTACTGCGGTTTATTTCCTTTCGAGGCTATATAAATACCTACACTAATGGTTAAAGATGATAAAGTTAGAATTTAGAGGAATTGTGACCTCATTTGCGTGAAAACCCATTTAGAGCAAACCCCACTCAGTACAACCGGCCGGAATTCAAGCCATGACCTCTCAGTCACTGTCAAAACACACAATGTGAAACTGACGTCTTTGTCCGAATGTACACTGGTATTATTATCAAATAATAAACAAAAATTAATGGCATCCCCTGTGTTTTGTTCTTATGATACCTAACATAATTTTCAGTGATCTCTCGAGGCCTTGGGTTCGAGTCCCGATAGGAAATTGAGTGATTACTGATTAAGTATAAAAGGAATTATCCAGGGAGTTGGGGTTGAGGATACAATATAATCAAGAAGCCCTAGGCCTGAAAAAATAAAGACCAATCAACACTTTTTTTTTGCGCGCAATGGGGCGTTCAAGTATTATGTAAGCACCTTTTTGGCCATTTTCGGCCCCTAAGACTCTATTTAAACAAAAACAAACAAACGTTCAAACCTCTCTTCTCTCACCCCATCTTATTTACTTAATATTTGACGACAATTTTTTAAATTTGTTCACAGGAATAACCTATGATATATGCAATAATTTGTAAATTGCTGGTAGTTATTAACGTAAAGGGGTAAATTATTGATGCTAAATAATTCACAGTAAACGTTGTTGTAAAATTAATTTAATTGTACTGTACTAAACAGCTAAAATTCAAAAAAGCTTTACAATTATAAAGAATTTAAATTTAAACTTAATTCAAATTATAAAGATAGAATAAGAAGTGAATAGATTTATTATAGTTATAAAATAAAACTATAAACTACTTTTAATCTGATGATTAAGGACTTGAATCCACTTCTTGATACTTTTAAATACTATGTGTACCTTTAAGGTGGCTGGTACTTGAACGACCCCCAACCGTGGGCCTGGTAAATACGCGTCACTCTTGTCTCATTTGGTTTGCTGGTGAAGCAGAAGTAATAGTTCAAATCCAAAAGGAGTGTTCTTTGGTGTTTTTTCCCTAAATTATTTACCACTCTTGCTACACAGAGATGTGGTTACATTTTCTCTCAATTAAACCCTTCTCATTCCCATTTTATCAATGTATACATGCAGATATGATGGCAAGATATGAAAAAAAAGGGGAAATTTGAGGTGGGAGTGAAGGGAACGCGAGAAAACGCGAATGTTTTGCATTTATTATCGTAAAATCTTTTAGGACAAAATGAATAAAATATTGGTCCAGTAGAAACACAGTTTAATTTTCTTTACATGTTTATATCAACAGTTGTTGTCATTTAAATTATAGGACACCCTTGCCATATATTCAACAACCTGTTAATATCACCATGTGAAGAAACTTAAACTTTATGTTTCTACTTGAGAAATATTTTATTTCTTTTGATAAAAAAAAGTTACATATAAAAACTGCAAAAATACTGACCTTTGCTCACGTGCCCTACATTCTCAGTTTAAGTAGGCACACCAGCTAATCTTTTGAAAAGAGAATGAATACATATTTATGGGAAGAAGAAAATCTTTTATCGGTGCATCCAGTTGAGGTTAGACCCCAGTCCCTCTATTCCAGAGTCCATAGTGTAAACCATTACACCAAAGCCTTGCCAGTCAGCGGTAATTATTCAAATCTCATCAGAACCACTCTCAGATAAAAACAACAGTTGAACGAATTAGAGTTAACGAAGACGGGCATGAAAGGAATCAAGATAGCAAAAAAATTAAACAACGACAGATCTGACGAGCGTCTAAAACAAGGAAGTGTATAATCACACCTGTTTGATCGTAATTTTTGAAGACTAATGAAACCGTGAATATAAATTACTACTTCCAGCAATCATCTTGGTGCTAAGTGCAGCGTCATGGGGCTGGATTTCCACTTCGGTGTAGATATATTATTTCATTAGTGCGTTTTAACACCTAGATAGCCGCTTTGGTGGCCGAATGGTCTTAAGGTGGGGATGTAGGGAACGCAAGAAAAGTTCAGCGTGTTTGCGGTTTTTATTAAAAAATGTTTGCTATCAAAATAAATAAAATATTGCTCCAGTAGAAACATTGAGCATAATTTTATTCACATGGTGATATCAACAGCTGTTGTTGTTATTATTATTATTATTATTATTATTATTATTAGCACCGCGTCTTACTACCCGTTCGGGTTATACGCACTTACGCTAATGTGTTATGGTAGGGTGATTGTGAGATGAAATGGAGGACCTACAGTTTAACGTGGAATTCGAACCACGGTGGAGACCTGGCATTCCTCACATTCACAAGATGTCTTGTCATAGGTGAAGGAAGGGTTTGGTAATCAGATAAATCTTTGCCGGGACCTGGGATTGAACCCCGGCCGCCAGCATAGAAGTCTGACACCTTACCCCTGGACCACCAGGTCACCAATAGCTGTTGTTGAATATCTGCCAATGTTTCCCTGAAATTTAATGACAACTTTTTCTCTTATTTTAGAAAAAAATATCATCTAATACCGCCATGCTCATAATGGATATTCAACAACTGTTGATACCATCATGTGAAGAAATTTAAACTTTATGTTTGTACTGGAGCAATAATTTATTTATTTAAAAAAAAGATTTCCGGAAAAAATTACAAAAAAACTTTCTCTTTATCGCGCTCCCTACATACACAACTTAAGGCGTAACTCTCACAATAGACAGGATTGCTGATGATGAGGATATTAGAGTGCAAATCCTGATCGGGTGCACTGAGAATGGTATTTTCTAAATGGTTTTTCACTCGTCCTCCATACAAATGAGTGTACACTTTTCTAAATTAAATTTTCTTTATTCCCAACACATTAGTGTAATTAGTACATGAGCATACATCCCGAACGGGTAGTAAGACGTGGTGCTAAAAAAAAATTAGATCAATGCGCTTCGACTACTGGTGACCGGTTTTCTTCTAGTGCAACAATCTCGCCAACTAGTTTTTAAAAAAATAAATAAAATAAAAAGGGTGTAGCCTTGATCCACTTTATTGAAACATTCATGACACAGGAACCAGTGCAGTCACTAGCTGCAGTGGCCGATTCTAATGCTTAATTGCTTGTTCTGATGTTCTCAGAAGATTTTGTTCTCTTTTATTTTAGGTATTAACGTGCACTTTCAGAACCGACTGATAATATCTGCACACGACTTTTAAACTAACTTAAACCTAAAACAAACACAATACCCAGCTCCAGGGCATTAGTTCATCACTTCAACAAGGTAAATACACCTAGTCGTATATCAAATGATAGATTTTTCGGCCATCCTAGGATTCGATCCTGAAACCCTTATATCTGTAGGCATACATGCTAACGACTGAGCTAAGGATTCGGACAATATTAAATGATTCTTGGGATTACTATGTGTAGAAAAATTAGACTAAACTTATCAATGAAGATATATTTTATTTTATTTATATAGGCAAAAATGTTGTGTTGTTGTAAAACCTGCAAAAATTAATCACCTTAACTTACGTACCATTTCATACCACCTTAAATGGTAATGCTGACACCAACAAAAATAAACGCGGTATAAACATTAACTGTAAATCACAAACTCGTATATGCTATAACTCATCCGTGCTAGCCAGAATTTCTACCCGATGCTTTCAGAACATAACAAAGTCCGCGGTATGCCATGAATTAGCTTTCCTCTTCACTAATGTTACACCCGGTTTGGTTTGATGCACCTGTCTGTGTTAAAGTTACAACGTTGAGCACACAACTCAATAAATCTCACGTGATTCTGACATGAACGACGACAATACCTTATTGTAGTTACCGTTAAATTAAAAAAAAAAGTGTTCTTCCTAGACTTGAATTAATGGAAGAGAAGAAAGTTTATTCCTTATGAAATATTGAAACGAAGTGGCGTGAAAGTTTGTTTGGTTTCAATAGGTGTAGATGGTTCAATGGCGACTGTCAGATCTTACTATTAGTTTGGGTATAACAAACAAGATGCCACTTGAAATTGTCTTGACAAGAGTAATAACAGGGCAAAGAATAAAATAGGCAGTAAACGTCAGTAGTTTGTATAATGTTAAATATACTCGTATATTTCATTTTATAGATCAATGATGTTTGAGATTTTTTCAAAGCTTCTCTATTAAAAAAAAGTATANATATATATATATATATATATATATATATATATATATATGATATTCCCATCGTCTAAGGTTTTTGTCATGTTTGTAAAATAATATTCACAATTTACTTTGCAGCATAAGATTTATGATTTGCAAATAAAAAAATATTTCCATTAAGTAATAAGTATCAAATTTAACACTGGAACAAAACCCGGTACCATTTGGTTTGCATGTTAATGCTCTATCAGTGAGCCCTTCTGGTTTGTATCGTATCCAGAACTACTTTTCAGTAGTTGTTGTATTGTGTGCTAAGCGTGGTAACTGGTGAAGGTGTCGGCTATCGTGTTTTTTTATAACAAATATATGTAATGCCTTCAAGAATCTTCTAGTTTGAAGAGTGGATTATCTCAAATAAAAGTGTAAATATAATACAAAAATATCAGTTTAGCAGATGTATTTTTAGTGAGATATTAAAGGTTCAATCAAACATAAATACTATATCACAAGAGGACTAATAAAACTAAACTATCCTAATAGGCCTACTATAATACGATTATTACATAAACATAAATACTATATCACAAGAAGACTAATAAAACTAAACTATCCTAATAGGCCTACTATAATATGATTATTACTTTTTCTTACATTAATTATGGTTTCCAGCCTCTGGCCTGAGTCAATTTTATTCAAGCCATATATTTTCCACTACCGGCTGGCTAGTCCTCTCGTAGCTTCACATGTATTATAATATAACTAAGACTATGGAATTCATAGCATCCAGTCCCCGGCTGTTAATTTATCAATGTGAAAGGGTAAACCCACATTTAATCAATGATAAATTTCTCGGCTATGTCGGGAATCGAACCCGGGACCCTTAGTTCAGTAGGCAGACACTCTACCCACTTAGCTAAGGCGTCGGATTAGTATGACTATTAGTGAGGAGCTTAAAAAAATACAAGTTAGTACTGTTACGACATTTTAAAACTTATTTATAAAAAATGCACTAACAAATAAAACTATTCTATACTCATGATTTGATATTCATACAGGGTCGCTACAATCAGGGAAAATATGCAAAGTATGGAAATATCGGGGAATTTATAACTGTCATAAAATCAAGTGAATATGAGAGAATTTTGCAACTAGCCAGTGAAGATCTTTTAGGCATAGTTGAATATCTACTCAAGATAATATTTGTTTAGTGAATCTTTTTAAAACATAACTGCGTATAGCCCGAACGGATAGTAAGACGCGGTGCTAATAATAATAATAATAATAATAATAATAATAAAACATAACTTTTAATCAAATTTGTTTGTTAATTATTTTTAAAGCATTCTAAAAATATTAATTTATTATAAATGGAGTATTTTGATTGTGTTTAATATCAATTTTCATATGGGAATTAATCAGGACCAATTTTATTTTTGAGTCAGGGAAAAAGTTAGGTTGTTTTTTTCTGAAATGTTATAGCCAAACTGTCATATTTTAATTATTATCATTTATACTAGTTTGCATTCAAACAACATGGCTGCGAATAAAGAATATGCGTTTGAGTTATGTTCATACAAACATAAATAAAGGAGAATGGAACATCGGTCACACTGAGTAAGTCGTCTTTTAAAAAAGATAGGACATTGAACTCGAAACAATATGTGCTTTATCATGGTTATAAATTTGTGAATATATCACATATTATAATTTTTAGATGCGTGTACCGGCGGACATGTACAAATGTGTATGTTTAATTGAAAATGTTTAAAAAATAGCTCGTTTTATGCCAGCGGGCTACTGGACAAATGCGTGTTAACGGATGGATAAAAGGTTTCCTGCTGGTAAATAAATTAGCGCGCTCTCAGCTACAGTGGGATCTTGTTAGGAAAAACTGCATCCGACAGGTTTTTTTATTTGCACCGTGTCTTACTACCCGTTCAGGCCATACACTTATGTTCTAACAAAGCTAATGGTATTAGGGATTAGGAAGGCTATATTTAGAGAAACTGTACCTGCATTTGTGGAGAGGGAGACTATAAAACTATTTTTTTTAAATCACTTCAGTATACCCGACCGAGATTCGAGCCTCGATCTCCCAGACATCGTCAGTCTATTCTACTGTGAGAGTAGCACCTTAGATCATGTGGCCACCGAAGCAGGTATCTTACAGTTGCAAAAGTTACTAAAACTTATTTGATATTTTCATAGGTCTAGTTAAACCTTTTGATAGATATTATAAATATTTATAAAATAACGCTAATACTATAGTAAAATGATATCAATGTTGACCACTAAAAACTATATTTTGTATTTTCTCAAGGGTGCTGCCTGGTAGATCACTGAGACGCATTACAGACGTTCAGAAATCCCGCATTATTTTTTAAGTTGTTTGTTATTTTTTAACATAACTTTCATTCAAATTTAGGCGAAACTTATCAACAGGTTTCTGACCATTTAGAAAAGTTTAAATTTTGATCTTAAAGTTAAAAAAAGAAGAAGATATCAATGACACTTTACTCAAAAATGTGTATTTCTGAGAATAAATAAAAAGGTTAGAAAGCCAGATATAGTCTTCCTGTGTCAAATAAAGTTATGTTTTGTTAGGCTTACATCATGAAATGTTAAGATCATGTGGGACTGTTTTACAGGGCTTTATATACTATACGTTATCAAACCTTTTTTTAAAAAACACTTTGCACTTAATTTTAAACTTTTCAACTGGTCCAAACTTTCGCCTACATTTTGGTGAGAACAATATTTAAAAAAATATAAACCACACCATACATAAATAATCTTATATTTCTAAATGTCTTCAGCTCTTCTCAGTGCTCTCAAATGCAGAACCCTTAAAGGTCCTTCATATCATTCTCCTACCATTGCATAATTTAACGATGATAAATTGTTTTTTTATCTTTGGCAACCCTGCCAAGAATATAATTAAATAATATCTATAGATAACTTACGTTAATCAGTAAATGTATGTCAGAGTTTCCGATGCAGTAAAAAAGTGATTGAGGTATCTAAAAAACTTTTATACTGTAGATTCGCCCCCAAATCACAAACTTCTAAACTGTCGTTGGCCTTTAATACAAACCATATGATTTGCACAAACAAGGAGGTTAATTTAGGCTAATTTTTCCCTCGGGTGTGGTAAAAAATCTGGGTGAATAAAATTATCAAATACATGTTCTGATTATCTTCTAGAAAGTGGACGAAACCTTTAGCTACAGCAATAGTTTCACTATCCCATTATTGTGGGTACACTATTATTATTTCAACCATTTCTATCAGGCTTTCTCGATACATCACAGTATGTACACGTCTTTCATTATAGTTCCATCTTGTTGGTGAAACACTGTGAAGTCTTATTCTAACAAGTTTATCTGAGAAAGTTCGCTTACTAGAATGGGGAAAAAAACCATGCAAGTCTACTTAATGTACTAGAAAAAACTCTTCCACTCACTTTATTTAATGATAGGTGACCTAGGAGTCTAGGGGTAAGGTCTGGAGTTCAATCCCCGGTCTCTACACAGATTTATCTGATTGTCAAACCCTTCCTTCACCTCTGGCAAGACGTGTATTAATCATAACTTGTGAATGTGTGTAATGCCAGGCCTTCACCGTGGTTCGAGTTCCACGTTAAGCTGTAGGACCTCCATTTCATCTCACAATCACTCTACCATTACACATTAGCGTAAGTGCGTATAATCCTAACGGGTAGTAAGACGTGGTAATAATAATAATATTTACTGACTGAGTTAAAACAAGGTTAAGGCTATGAGCTAGACAATGAACCAACAATGCGCTTGTAAACATGTTGCGAACAAGATTTTTAGTACAATTTATTTCTCCATACAGCTGGCATCACCTGGCTAGGCTTATCGTAGCTTCGTATGCCTTACAATCTAACTTAAGACTAGGACAGGCACAAAATCCAGTCCCCAGCCGTTAATTCATCACTGTGAGGGTGTAAACCCACATTTTACCCCTATAAATTTTTCATCCATGCCAGGTATCGAACCCGGGACCCTTAGCTCAGTAGACAGACATGCTTCCGACTGAGCTAAGGTGTCGGATAACCTAGTGTACACAGTAGATTATTCTTAATGCTGAGCTAGAATCATAATCAGAAATCAATTGGAGGAGCTCCACATAATTTCCCTTATTTTTAGAATGAAATAACTCGTCATGACCACGAAATGCCAGTTCTTGAGTGCTCAAATAGCAAACAGCGTCTATTAGGCTCTTCAAAACTTCACGGTTTATTTTACTTTAGCATTGTGTTGTTCAATGCTATTTTGTCCCGTGAAAAAATCTAACCCTTTTTTAAGGTAATAAATGCATTTATATGCGACTAAAACCTGAGTATCACCGCTCTTCCCTTTCTGCCACTACTAAATCTCTGACGTCACAAATAAGAACATCACTAGTCAGAGCTATGAGGTGAAATACGGAAAATTATAGACTTTCAGCCACCGTATAATGGACTAGTGCATGACTTGCATGCTGGCATAGGTGGGAAAATTTATTTCAAACACATGGGTGCTTGAAGACTCTTTTTCAATAAAATAAAATAATTACTTATCTTCAAGCAAAAGCAAACAGTGCTTGTCTTGCTTGCCCTGACGCGACGCCACTGTCAAATACCATCGACTTGGTTCACGTTGAGTGTTAGGGAAACTTACTCTTCAGCTTGTAGCCTTTACGACGAACATGTTGGAAGTGGTTGTTTATAAATATCTCACTTTGAAGTGATGCTATCACTGAGGACTGGCGGTCTCCAGTGCTCAAGGACTGAACATGGCTCCAGAAGCGCAATTAAACTCCCGTAAAGCTTTATTCACACGTGCGTCGAAAATAAAAAGCAGAATCTGCTTGAGTAGCGCAGCAATTTACACGCTGTATGTTGACCCATGATGCATTGCAACGCAATTGACTATCAACATATTTTATTTTCTAGTGGATAAAAAATTATTTTGGAGCATTCTCCCGATGTATGTTTTCAAATTATAATGCTGTGTCGTGGCACAATCTAACACATAGATACACATGCTTTATAGCAACGGGCTCTTTCAAATCTCCTCACAACGGCCAACGAAGCTGTCCGATTGCTTCGATCTCTACAACGCATGCGCTGTCATATGCCCATGCGGATTGATTTGAAAACGGTTGGTTTTGAGATTTGATTGGTTCTCACCTGCTGAAATGAATATTTCAGGCATAGGGGACGAAGTAGAGAAGAGTTGAACTTTAGTGGAACAGCTGGCGCCGATAAGGCGGTAATCTTGTGATTGGCTTAGAGCTCGTCACGTGACTACATTTCTGTTCTGCTCTAATTTTTCGGCGAACGTGTGAATCCACAGTAAGGCTATGTATCTGTTGTTCCCTTGTCGGTGTCCACGTCTTGCTACCCGTACAGTCCCCCTGCATATTTACACTAAGGGGGTAAAGGGGATGAGTAAGGTAGAACTTAGAGTAAATTTACCATGTAATTTTTTGTGAAGGAGAAGCGTTGGGAATCATTTATCAAACATCAATCTTACTACACACAACCGGGATGCTAACACTAACTTTCCGCGTCACCAACGAACCAGACTAGACGAGCTTGACATTTAATTCCGCTTGTCCACCAATGTGAGTATTATCATGGTAAAGAAACTTTTTATAATTCAAACAGCTCGTGAGGTTGTAAGTCAGTAGAATGTCTACTGGTAATAAAAACAACTATTTTGTTGTTGTTGCTTGGAACCAATTTAGAAGGTCCAGCTTATCTCGTTTTAGTTTATGGTCATTTTCCAGCAGGTCATCTCAAAAAGAAGTCAAACCGGACAAAATATAAATGTCTTAAGTAGGTCTTAAACAGGCTTGATTTATATGGTGATATTAAATTTAAACATGGACGGCTTATAAAAATGTATGGGAAAGAATGCCTTGTTTTTTTAAATGCTCAATCCATATAGTACTGTAATTATTTACCCTCTACCATAGCATTTATACCGGTACTTTACTTTTTTTTAGCACCTCGTCTTACTACCCGTTTGGGCTATACGTATATTTACTAATTAAACTAATTTGTTAGGTATGAGGAAGGTTGAATTTACTTGAAGTATACCCACATTTTTGTGGAGAAAGAGAAAATATAAATCCATTTAGAGGGGAAAAAATCTCAATACACCCGACCGGAATTTGAACTCCAAGCTCCTCGTCATCGGTAGTCCAGTCTATTGCAAAAGTGACGCCTTATTTTACTATTTTTAATGTAAGAAATTATTTTAATTAGTCTGGTACATATTCTGTGAGTACATTGACTTTTAAAGATGTTAGGACAACTTGTTATATACATGTATATGAGAAAAAAATTAAATATACTTAATTTAAGTTTTTAAATGTATTTAATTTTAACATTTAACACGATGATAATAAACAAGAAATGATTATTCTATCACAAGACAAAAAATAACTTGAGCTAAGACGTTAAACCTAATATTTACTTCACACCAAGTCCTAACGCCTAGGTACTTACTAATTGGATAGCATAACGAGCTAGTTTACAAATATTAATTTTCTTCGTTAGCACTGCCTGGAATAGAACCAGGATACCCTAGATGGAGGAAGTAATCAAAGTGTTGAATACAGTTAAGTGGTGCTGAGCTAATTTGTCTCGAGGTCCTTAATCCCTTCTTAGGAGATGGAGGAGAGCATATGGGGACACACACACACGTGAATACTACGAGACTTTGAAGAGCCGCTATATATATATATCACAGCAAAAACTAATAGAACCATTAGGAATAATATCAAGGAAAAGAGTAAAAGCACCAGATGTCACATGGTATGAGGTGTCAGTCTCACAAGACACCGCGTGGTGAGGGAGAGGTTATTTTCACATATTCGTATTTAATAACACAACTGAGGTAGAGGATGGATAAGGAAGTTTGTATTTTAAAGGAAATGTATCTGAATTGGCGTGAAGGTAGAGTGGGAAACCGTTTATGAAAAATCCACTATACTTAGTGCAGACCGCCGCGTTTCAAACCCTCCTTCCCATCCAACCCCCCACTCCATCATACCGGCACCACCGCTTATCTTAACCAATGTGTTTTTAAACCAATGTATACAGTTGACGAAATAAATAAATTACCGGCTTCTTGGTCTATTGGTCAGCACCCCTGGTTGCTAATCAAGGAGTCTCAGGTTCGATTCCCGGTGGTACCATAGGTATTTTTTCCTAAAAATAAACTGTATAAATGGTCATCATGGTGTGGGCTATGTTTAAACTGGGTTTAAGATTTATACTGTATCCCCCTCTTCATTATCAGCATCATCTCGCCATTTCATTGCGGGCACGACGTGTAGACAGACAACCTTCATAAGTGTACTTTGGGCAACTTTCTGTTCCCAAAGAGCAGCTAAAAGACCACCATACTACACACATGGCGACCGAAGTAGATACCGCACCACTCATGGTCAAATATATAATACGCTAAAAAATAAAATTGGGTTCAATGCACGATACTGATTGAAAGCACACATTAAGAGATGTTTTTTGAACATAGCCTACAGTCCAATTTTCGTAGAAAAGGCTTTTTTAATACAAAAATGTTTGTGGTCAACAATGATAACATTTTACTGTACCATTACGAAATTTATTTTATAGTTATCTATCAATAGCGAGATCTGCAGATCACATGACTTGAAGTATGAATAGGTGAAAGTATAACTTATTACTTTTCTGGCCTTCAAACTAGGTTCTTCCTTTCAAAATTGAGCTGTACTCTCAAATAGCTGAATACTCTCATGAGAGTCCAATCAAATCGGTAATGCAAGAATATTGAGCTGTAAATTACTCTAGCAGCCAAGTGTTGTTCGGCCCATTCATTCTCTCCATTGACTGTTATGATTAGGAGTTTAGTACCCACAATGGTGGCTACGAGATATATGACGTTAGACTCTCATTTCACAAGGTCTGTGTTGACGTGAAGGCAGGATTTTGAATCCTGGTAGAGTTCTCTGAGGAAAATGTTCACACATATGATTTATCACTATGATTTCCCTGTCCTCTTTTTGCGTTGATGCAGCATGTTTTCTCTTAAACATCCTCATCCTTAGCCCTTAGATTAAGCCCCTTTTTCGTTATTTTTGTAATCACCACGTGTTACGACTACCTGTTCAGGCTAAATGCATATGCAGGTCTATTATTTCCGGTAGTGAGCTAGGGATGAGTAAAGGGAAATTTAGAGGAAGTGTACCCACATTTGCATGGAGGTATGTTTTAAAAAAACACCCTCAGTACACCCTATCTGAACCCCAACCCCGGTTTCCCAGTAATCAGCAGTCTAGCCTAACAAGAGACCATGCTTCCACCGATGCAGGTATTAAACCGTTAATGGCCCGTTTGTTAGAAGCCTATATACACCCTAAATAGAAATACAAAGTAAAACAGTCTGATATAAATACTGTATATCCGGTGGAGGGAAAATATATCTTATCATAAACTATGTTATGTAAATTAAATAAAAAAGAGCTAAAAGTTTATGAAGTTTTATTTAATACAAGATTCTTTGTTAAAATAATATTAATTTTTGGCTGAAAAAAACCGTCAACTTCGTTCATAAACACGTATTTTTACAGGAGAAACATAGACTACCGTGACTATGATAAACTGTAATTTTTGGAGAGATTTCCTTTCCATGGAGGAAGGAGTAACAAAAAAGTGTCACACTCGACTGGACAGGAAATTCAAGTTTGACTTATTTGCTCTTTGTAAATACACGGCGAAATAAAATGCAAATGTTCGTATTATATATTTGACCTTATAGTACGTCTGGTACATAACAAATAAAGCCAAAAAGCTGCACTCTTTGATTGGAACATGCCACTTTATGTAGTCAAATATGATGTGAAAAGAGACCTTTTCAGATAGGGAGCCACTTGAAAATCCATGCAGAACACCAAAATGGCAGCCATTTATGGACGCCCTTTTAGAGTTCTTAATTCGATTGCATCTCAGCTCCTAATACTCTAATCTAAGTTTTTTAAACTCTGGCTAAGAATAAATTAATTTGTCATCACATATATTTATCTCTAAACCTTAAGGTTTCTCCAAAATTTAAAAACTTATGAAAATTTCACTTTTCTGACAAATGTCATTGTTAAATATTTTTTTATTGTCCACAATATCTCCTTTATAGTTGACATATAAAATAAATAACATTATTTTATATTTCCATTGATATCAAGAAAATCTGTTTCAATAAATAACTTCTTGTGAAATTATTGCTCAAATGAAACTATACTTTGGGTTTTAGTATTTTGTTTACTTTACTATTACAATTTTTACAAAAATGTTCGAATAATAAGGAATATTTCTGCATATTAACTTCTTTTTAACAGCTTAAAGGTCTCTAAATCACGTTATCTTCTTCCTCATCTTCCTATTTATACCTGGAACAAAGTAATTACTTGTCCTGCCTGATATGCTGAACGGAGAAAATGCTGCCTTAATGTATCTCTAGTTGGGGGCAAACTTTTGAAGTAAAGAGAAGCTTCCTAACATGTTTGACTGAGAAATCTTCTCCAGCTTTGTAGTAAATAAAAACAGTGAACTTCTCCAGAACTTGAAAAGTTTCGTCAGAAATAGACTCTTTTGGTAGTGATATAGCTTGAAAGTCTTCCGTAGTTCGGAGAATGCTTTCTAGCCAGACTGTTTCCCATTCGTGGCAAATAAAAGGTTACATCTGCTCCTGCAAATGCATGGAAACCTCTCAAGGCAACCGCTTTATCTTCACCTTTACTTTAAAACATGACATTAATGCTCATGTACCTCTGAGACATCCCAGCTTCAAAGTGAATCCACATCTTCTGAAGACCAGTAACTTTGAGAATATGGAAAAAAGAAATTGCCAAAACAACTACATCAATATCTACTGTGCATATATATATATATATCCATGTCCAACAATATATTAATCCTGCCATGTGTTTCTTCCTGTTGTCTGGATTTGACTCTATCAATCAAAGTTTTTCCCAATTGAGATGAACGAATGATGCTATCAATCTCAGTAATGATGTGAATACAATCAAACTTCAAAAGTGCATGCTCTCCAAGTAACTTAAAAGTTCGGTTCTATTCCGATCGCAACAGAGGAAGTTATTCCAATTTTGCGGTGGTGTTTTGGGTGGAAGAGCATGTGCTAGAGCAGCTCCATCGTAAATTATTGTGTCGCAGAATCCTTCAAACTGTACCAGATCATTGGATTCTTCCAGGATTTTAAGTATCTGAGATTGTTGACATGATCGCAGAACACCATTTGAGGAAAGAGAAGTTAGAGCACTGGTGTGTTCATGTTCAAAAAACTTGTTAAGATCTAAGTCCCTATTTCGACTTACAATGAAACCCCTAAAGAAAAGCTCAACACCATTTCTCAAGTCAGAAATCGTTGGGAAGGATTTTTTTTATATAATTCCAAAGAACTTGGTCTCATTTTTCCGCAAGGTAGCAAATACACTCACTTTTGCTTCCTTACTCAAACGTTCTTTCACATAGTTGTTGTACAGTTGTAAGGCTTTTTCTTCAGCACCTAATAGAGCTTAGCTCGCTCTTTACCCATTATAGCCTTAGTGTCCCAAAACACAAGATCACAGGGGTTTTGCTCAAAAGGATTTCCTAATTCAATGAAGCTTCCTTTTAATGAATGTTTTTTGTTTTGAAACTTGTTCTGGTAAGCAGTATGCTGTTCATGGTGAATAATCCGGTCAGTACTGTTAGCTTTTCTCGCAGATAGAGTTGACCTCTTCTTCTTATACCCCGATTGATGTTCTCAGACAAATGGTCAGGTCTGTGTTGCACTTCGAGTGGTACTTTGTTCCTTAGCAACCAAATCGCCACCCTCTAGGAATGCTTTAATGTTTGTATTATTGGTAATATAAGCACAATTCTTAAGTTTATCTTCTTGTAGAGAAGTAATTTTCATGTCTCATTTTAATAAATGATGTGGAACAACGCATATTCCTTGGGGTTTCTTCGTGTTGTTTTGACTGTGGACTATTTTCAGGTAATTATTTGGCAAAGAAGATGAACGCTTGCTTTTCTTTCCGCTGGCTAGTTTTGTTCTGTTGAAGCTACGCTAACATTTTTATGCCACTTTGATTTATTGATTTTAATGTTCCTTCTATACCTTCCCCCTCATTTAACTTTTGTATATCCAAACCACGGGGCAATGCACCAAGATTTTGAAATTATATTACATATTCCCAAAACATCCTGTAGCCAGTACCAACAAGTGGTTTTGCAGTGTCTAAGGCTGGGCAATTCAAGTCTTCATCACTAGATTTTTAACAAATGCAACATTTGGTCCAATCTATTACACGAAGCTCAAGTGGAGATTCAAAGTCAACATTTGCCAGCCGAAGGCACCTTGAAGTAATTTTTAAAATGATTCAATTCAGTCTAATCTGAAAAAAAAAAGTTAAATGATTCATATGAGTATAATTTTATATCAGAATAAAAGCAAATGTAAGAGTGAACACAATAAAAAACAAATAAAATGAAAATGAAATAAAATCAAGGTAGTTTTTTTAATTATGCGGAAACCTTAAGGTTGAGGGAAAAGTAAAGATGAAAATAAAAATTGTTCTTGGTAAGAGCTTTTTAACAAAAAAGAAAAATTAAAATCTAACCATAAGGATCTGAGATACAACCAATTGTAAGGCACCTAATGGCGGCCATAAAGAGCCGCCATTTTAGTGTCCTGGACGGATTTTAATGTGGCTCCCTGTCTGAAAAGGTATCTTTTAACCTAATTTATGACCACAGAAAGTGGCATATTACAATCAAGAAGTGCAGCTTTTTTTAAATGTACCAGACGTACTATCAGGGCCGGTCTTATTTATTCGTAACCTTTTTATTGGGAGGTTTAAGTACCTGATAACTTTTATTAGAAAGCTAAAATTGGCGTTGCTATAGTGATGCGATGTTTTTCATGAGGTTTCACCTCAGAATCTGTTTTTAGGTTAAAATATTGGCTCACGTGTTTAGTAGGCAAATGCCCAGGCTCTCACTATATATAAAGCTATAACATTTAATTCACACTTCTATAAAAACTAACAACCTATTTATAGAGTTAAATTTAAATAAGAACAATTTTTTTAAATGTGAGTAGAATAAATGAGATTTTGTTAACGTTTTACTAAACTATTGATATCATTTTGTCAAACACCGAAATTAGAACTTGCAAGACATCCTAGCTTCTGCGCCTACGTGATGCCATCTGTTTCCTCGAACGCGTTTAGCCGCCATTGTTTAACAAAATGTTGAGCGTCATAGCCACTTGCCGGGTTGTAGCGGTAACATCAGGGTCTATACGCATGCGCGCACCAGTAAAAACATTGATAACCTTGCGTTTTCTGCATAAAAATATATTTAACCTATTGATAGTTTTCTGGCAGATAAATTCAGTTCATAATACGCGTAAAATAAAAAGTTGTTTATAACCTTAATCTGGACGCTAACTTGAACCTCCTGATAGCAATATTTATCCGATAATCATAAGACCAACCCTAGGTGTAAAATATGTTTGCGATAGGCATAACAAGACTACCCAACCTAGCTAAGCCCAAACCTCAATTGGTAGACGATTGGATGGTTAGGTTTTGTTATGCTAGGCTATGTTGTAGATAGTAACATAAACACGGATTATAATGAATACTAAAACATGGTAGAATTAACTTATTATAAAATGCAAATGCTTAGGGTCAGTTGCACAAACAATAATCAGTGGCTTTATTAGAGATCAGATGTAGTAGTTTTAGGAAGGTTATATTTATAGGAAGCTTACCCACATTTGCATGGAGGTAGAGTGGAAAACCATTCTGGAGAAAAATACTCCCCCACTACACCCGACCAAGATTTGAACCTTGATCTCCTCCCATAAACTGTTTTGATTCTCCGATCATCATGTTGATTGGAGACATAATATTTATGTTTTAAATTAATGTTTAATAAATGAGTTAGTTATTACATCCTTAGTGATTAATAAAAGTGAAGTGTGTTGTATATATTTATTTTGAGTCTAATTTATTTTTAAGAAAATAGGGTAAATTATGGCGTGTTCAGTTTAAGTTTTTTAGCATACAGTGAAGTTATAGAGGATGGGGTGAGATCCGAAACAACTGCAGGAAAGAATTGATATTTTATTTAATCATAAAGGAGTAAAATGTTTGATGAATTTTAGACTAATTACATCATATTGTGCATTTTCTTAAGACGTGCCCAAAATTTCAATCCATAAAAATTAATATATAAATATTGGGCAACCAGAAACATAACGTATAACCAGAGGCAGGTTTTTATGGTGAATATTTTTAAAAAAATTCTCATTAATTTTTCAAAATGGTGGTGTTTTGTGTTGAAAATTGCAAATCATGATCTAATCAAGTATTAACACGCTAATTTAATGGTTTATTAGTGAAGCTAGTGACGGGCTATATCGAAAGAAAACTATCTAATACCAACATATGAAAAATGTGTAGCACCAAAAAAGTTATATACTTATTACCTCTAGAATTTACATGCTTGAACATTGCTTAGTAATTGCAACAAGCAAAGTGTTTTTTGGCTTAAAATTTGATGTGCAGTCTATGAGTAGTAATTCTATTGTGTTTTATTTACTTAATCATTCCAAGACGGCAAGATGGCGGGTGGCGACATATGGTAGTTGAAATCTCTTGTTTGAGATATTTTTATTTGGTTTAAGTGAAATATAAAATAAGCTGAGTACCCAAAATAACTTAAATAAATATCTGGCAGCGAGTATTAAAATTAACGCAGGATATGTTAATTTAAAAAAAAACTTTGAGGTGAAAAACACGTTTCTTTCCAGTCTTGTTTCAGTTTTAAAACTACGCATGCGCAAAATATATGATCCAGACACATTCTTAAGGCTTGAGAGACTTCTGTGAAAATAAAATGGCGGCAAATTTTACGCTGTGAAGGAATGTTTATTCAATAAAATATTGTTTTTAAAACTTCAAATCCGACTATTGAAATATTAAAGTGTGAAAAAAATATTAAATTTTTCGCGTTAATCGCGAGAATAGTAAAATTTCGCGAGAATAGCAAAATTTCACGAAAATTCGCGATTTGAAAATAGGTTGGATCACTTCATAAACATTGTGAAACGTGTAAATATAGATTTTGAAGCTACAGAAAAACAATTCGCGTTTATCGCCAATAACAAAAAAACCTGCCTCTGCGTATAACCAACCTTAGATATCAATTTAGGTCATTTCACACTCATATTTTACAAATACAGTGCTTTTTACAGTGTTGCCATGTTTGTTTTACTTGATTATTAGATCACATCTATGGTCAGGTGGTAAGATATTTTGATTTCTGAATAACTTTGTTACAACCCAAGCTTACCTTGATCTAGGAACAAGCTGATTGACAATCCGGTGATTGAAGAATCAATCTGATATTTGTGCAACTGGGCCTTAATTTGTGGTCAACATTGATAACATTTTACTAGATAGGTTACTATTATTTAATGTAGTGTTAGTTTTAAAGAGCATTTTGATAATTTTAATAATGAATCTGATATAATAATGTTTAGTAAATTATAATTCAGAATAAAGTAAGTGAAAATGTATACATACATCAATGGGAAAGAATTAAGTAAATTTGTGTATGTCGCGACCCTGGCCACCGCGGGCTCGATCTGTCAGGATAGCTTTCGGAAGAAATAGGGTTTCAGGCAATGTTCAAAATAATATGTCGGTTTGGGAATTTTGGTTTAATAGTAGATACTAAAATATGATTTAAAAACTGTAATGTTGGTCGTAAGATAGAGGAGAAGAAGAATGGACACCCGTGCTCGTGGAAGAACTGGCTTAACTTGTGGATCCTTAGATCGTACAAGTTGACTGCTACCCCGCGGTGCTTCTACCGAACTCAATCGCAGGACTCTGGGTTCCGACGATGCCCACCAAGTACCAGTACTTTGTATTATCGAATATGTTGTCTGTATCGGTAAGTCGTTGGACAGAGTGATCACCCGCGAGATAGATGGAATTGTGACGCCCTGCTACCAAAATTCATGTACTTTTAAACCAGATATGGGCCCGTTTCGGTTTCGCTAGTTTACATAGTGTTATGAGTTGTCAGCGCTCTAATACAACCTCTCGAGTATGTTACTTGGTAAGCCGAAATTATAGTACATGCGTTCAATCGGGTTATGTAAGTCAATACAAACATTTAAATATTGCTCGGTGGTTATGACATGCGCAAAATTTTAAAAAAAACATTAACTTATTGAGTTGTGATTTAACAAAATTATAACAAGTATTTAGGAAACTGTAGGAATGACGCAAAAAAAAATGCACAGGTGTGACCTTAAGCTAAATATAAAATTTAACATGAAAAATACAACATATAAGAAAATATAAATTAATTTACTTTGATTTTATAAAAGTTTAGATGTTGTAGTCATATAAAAATTAACTCTTAATAAGCATTATATACACAATAATATACATTATAAGTCAAAATTTGGGTGATGCTGGACAATTAACGTTGGAAAGAATAGTTATAAAATTTTGTTGAAAATACAAAAAATAATAATTCCTTATCTGATTGCGAGCCCTTGTTTCTTGTATGTGGCAGCTGAAGTTGCCCGATAAGGCCAGCTCACACTGAAAACTAAGCTAAGATTTGTTTAGCAGTGTTAATGGTTTGTTTGGTTGGTTTCACAATCATTTCTAAGTTAAGCGATGGTTTCTCTTTTCCCTTCTGACTTCACTGTGGTTTCTTGTTAATATCTGTTAAATGTTGCACACAAACTTATTTAAACTTAATTTATTCTGAATTATAATTTACTAAACATTATTATATTACTATTATTATTGTTATTTTATTGGTGTTGATAATAGCTTTCAAAAATTAAACCAGTAAATCACGTGATGAACATGTGAAAGCAGAGCTTGCAAATTTCCAGGTGTCACATAAGATTCTTCTTTAAAAAAATTGAACTGTATTAGACACCAGTTACTTCTTGTACCCACGTTTAGTTTCTTAAAGTTTCCACTTATTTTATGGCCTTCTAAATATATATATATATATATATATATATATATATATATATATATATATATATATATA
>CABFVX010000252.1:217403-295322 GCA_902151425.1 Timema shepardi | reverse complement strand
AAAGAGGTGATATCCTCGTGTAGCCTCTGAACGAACGGGCTATAAACCTGTTATCTACCAATAGCATCCTTCAGCGGCGGTCTTAAAAACAGTTCTTCTCTCAAGTATTATTATTGCAGTTAAAGGTGTTACGTTCGAGGGTGTCTATAAAAGATACTCCTTGCGTCTTTATTACGTGACGTCAGCTGAAACATTTTATTTACAAGTGTCACTTGGACATTATGATCAGGGGAAAACCTCTTCGGAAGGCCATTGAAAGGAGAATGGGGGAGGATCTTTCCCTAAACAGGGTATAAAAGGGCCTAATTCAATTTCAGGAGGTATCAGGGTGGGGGGAGAGAAAAACATGAGCTTTGGTCAGTATTTAGGTATTTTTTGAAATATTCTCCACATTTGATGTACGGTATTTAATTTGCACTTTATGAACCGACTGATTATATCAGTACATTTGTTTAAACTAACTTAAATCTAGTACAAGCACTAAACCTAGCCCCCCGGAAGTTACTTTATCATTGTTAAAAGAGAAAACACAATTTCATAAATGATACATTTTTTGACCATGCCGGGAATTGAGCCCTGGACTCTTATCTCAGTTGGTAGCCAAGGCATAACATCATAATTTTGTAATTTTTATAGCAAATAAATGGCAGGGTGCACTGCACAAACATTATCTCTCTTTTGTCTTAAAAAATATATATTTACTAAAAACGTGTAAGATTTGTGAAACGAAATAAATAATTGTTGCAAAAACATTCCAACAAAGAGCATAAATGAAATAATATACACTTGAAGAAACAATGGGAAAATAGGAACATATATGTCCACCAAAGAGCATAACAATCAATTTATGTTTTCGAAGTGCTCCATAAAAAAAATATTTATTACAGCTCAGAAACTACGCGTTGGTTTTATAAAAATATATTTAAACTAAATGATTTTTTTAGTACCACAACTTTACAATGGTAAGTTATTTCGTATCTCAAATAGTTGCGGAGGTATTATCAACATTGAAAATTTCTGCTCAAGTAAAGTATGTGAAGTATGTAAAGTCATTTATAAGGGAAAATAACGTTTGAATTTTGTTTGTAATCTTAAACCATCCCTAGATACAAAGTTAAATAAAAATCTTTAGAGGCAATTTCGAGAAAACTTATGTTTTCTCTTTTTTTATCTTCGGTGTTTTAAAGCTTGGATATCTAACCCTAAAAAACCGTCGGGAGGACCTGATGCAAACCCTAGATATCAAGGTTTATCCCAGTCGATAAAATGGTTTTGTCTCTAGGCGAGGTAAAAACAAACAATAGTCATTGTGAAAACAACTTTTTCTGTTTCAGGGGGTCATGAAGCGTCGACATTAATTTATCAAAATCTTGAGTTCGCTATTTTTTGACGATCACAATTCGAGAGGTCGAGAGAAATTAAAAATCATATTTTGTTCGAATGAAACCAAAAACAGTTGCCTCGGTAGATAGGTAGGTTCTTTATCACATACATTAATTTCAATAGTTTTTGAATATTTTCATGGGCATAGTGACGTTAGAATAAAAACCAAAGCTAAACGAAATTTAAAAATACTGGTCATATTCCACGATACACATAACATATTCAAGAATTGTTGGGATTACTGAGTGTAGAAATGTAATTTTTATTTTTGGGCCAATATGGGTTTTTGTCGTAACAACTGTAAAATTACCGACATTTGCTCGCGTTCTCTTCACACCTTGAAAGTGCTATCATCTACGACAAAATTGGAGTAAAATTCTTGCCAAATTTATAACAAATGTTTGACAAACTACAAAAAATATATCGAAATAACTATTAATTTTCTAAACATAATACTAGATAAAAAAAAGTATAAATCTTAAACTTTACAAATAAACTTAACTACATGGTGGCACAGCTAATTATAAAAGTTAACCTATCTTATTTTAATTTTTAATTAATCGCTTAAATGTTTCTTCTTTTACTAAATACAGTTAAAATATTTACTATTAATAATGCATTTATAATTAGATTATGACAGCTGTGCTAACTTGTTGTAAACCCATTCACACTAGTATTTGTTAATAGTTTGAATTTTAAGATTAAAACTTAAAATAATGATTAAACGATTTGTGCAAAAATGTTTTATTTTTATCTTACACCGTGTCTTACCTCCTTTTCGATTTTTCCAAATATGTATATTAATAGGATAGGGGATGTATAATTTAGAGGAAATGTTTCCAAATTTGCGTGGATATAGAGTGTACAACCTTTTACAGGGGAAACTCTTTAGTCCGGCATTATGTGATCCGGCAACTTCCGTGGTTCGACATATTCTAAATATGCCGCTACTAGTATGAGGTGCGGCCACCAGGGAGGTGTTAATAGAGGTACAAAGGTGCTAAAGTTGTTTACATTTGCAGCCGAAAGTTTTGGCCATAAATTATTATTTTTGATTGTATTATGGCTGTATTTCATCCCTTAATTATGTCTTCCAAAAGACCAAAAGTTGTAAAGTGTGGTTTTAAAGCTTCATTTTACCTTATGATTTAGCAATAAGTACAAGTTTATATTTATAGAATTCAATATAAAAATATTTTGTATGACTAAGTATAAATGAGAAAGAATTTTTGTGAAATTACAAGCTTTTATATTGAATTCTATAAACATAAATTAATATTGCTTCCTTATTACAATATCATCACGTTTTTCAAAAATAAGTACAAGTATGTAGGGGGATATGGCAATCTTAAGGCCTAGGCATAAGGGGTACCATATAAAGGACCCTTAGGAATCGAATTATGTGTTTTGATACTTGTCAGGTCGCATGGGTCCCAGAATAAAGAGTTTTAACTCTAGTAACACAAACTCAAAACACCTGATAGGGAGCCGAAACCCAATCTCCCCGTCATAGGCAGTCCTGTCCAGTGGCGGCTCGTGTATAGGCACTGCGGAACTGCAGCGCCCCCTATTTCCACTTGATATTATCGATAACATTTAATATAAAGAGTCCTTTTTTCTTTAACTCTTTCTTTATATTTGTAGTACAATATATATTCCTTATGCTTAATGTCAGTACTTCAGTATATATCCCCCAGTTTTTGAAAAATATACAAAAATATTTGTATGGAACTGTGAACTTCACAGTGCTAGCGACGTGGTGTTTGATTGTTGTGCGCATGCGCACATAGAAGGTGGTGGGGAGGAAGGCGGGACTGCCAGGTAGAGAGAGCACTGTTGCTCTCGCAGTGATGGTGGATGGTGTGATGGTGGAAGGAAGTTTTTTTTTTACTCAGCGTGTGTTGTGCTTAAAAAATGTGTACCATATTCTTGAATGTGATAACGTGTAGAAGAGTGTAGAGTTAGATTATTATTCTGCTTCCAGCTATTCTATTTGATTCATTTTCTCGGTTATCTTATTTAACAGAAAGACTTAATGCGCTTGCAATACTTTCAATGGAGAAAAATTTCCTCAATTGTCATCCAGAGATCAAGGAGAAAATTATTGAACTTTTTGCGCAAGTTAAAACAAGAAGAATGTATTTAATTTTTAAATGAATAGATCAATATTGAACTGTAACAATTTAAGTTAAAGTAAGTAGAAAAGTTTCTTTTTTTTTTGTTAAGATTTTATCAAAATTCCTGAATAAATATTCTTTTTTATATGTTTGTTTCCTTTTACACAATTTTATAACAAAGGCTAAAAAATTTCTGGAGCAGCACTCCCACTAAAGTATGGGGGAGTCTTGTATTTCGTGATTCTTTGTAACCTAGCCACCGTTCATTTGAAACTCCGCGGCCTTGTCAAGTTGGTTAGTTAATAAAATGCATTGTTCTCTCTTTCTCTTGAGTCTAATCAGGCCTTGTCTAATTACTCAGTAGGCTGACAGCGATACCAATCACCCTCACCGTCACTTACTACTCCTCTTTTGCAAGTCTTTGTTGGTAGGAACACGAACTAATTAACTTGTGTGATGGAGGGAGATAAAGACAAATATAGTAGGATTTTGACTCGAAAGAAACTGTTAGAAAATATATTTTTTTGCGACAATATTAATAACATTTTACTTTATTAGTTTTTTATTTTCATTTATTTAACGTGCAATTTCTGAACGACTTATTATATCAGTACACGACTTACAAACGGACTTCTAGAACAGACACAACATTCAGTCACCAGAGTTAATTCATCGCTGTGACAGGAGAAATCCACATATCCACGATGATAAATTTTTCGGCCATGTGAAGAATTGAACCCGTGAGTCTTAGTTCAATAGAGAGACACGTGACCGACTAAGCAAAGGTGAGCTAGTAATATAATCCATAATAATAATAATAATAATAATAATAATAATAATAATGGCGTGACTGGGCTACATCAATCAACTAACTTAGGCCTAACTTATCAAACCCGGGTGAAAATGGGAATTATTCCCCTTAAAAAAACTCGGCCGGTACCAGCCGGGAACCTGACCTGGGACCTCTAGGTCAGCAGCCAAGACTCCTGACCACTATACCACAAGGCTGGTTAGTGATACATTTGAATATGTATTATTGCTATCTATGAAAAATGACAGCTAATGATCACATAGCTTGACGTATGTATGTATGAAAATTGTTTTAGTAACTTTTGTAGCTTTCACACAAGTGCCTTCCTATCTAAATAAGATACTGGCTCCCTCTTTGCCGATAAATGTTAGGCTACTATGACACTTAAGGTAGCCGTTGGTGAGATAATTGAAGTTCCAATCCTGACTGGCTGTAGCTATTTTTTTTATATGTGGTTTTTTATTTGGTTTTCTCATCCTCTTTTCAAGCTAATGCGGTTGTTCTTCCTCTAAATAGCTTATTTATCTCTTAACCCCTTTTGAAGTAACCATTTAATAGCCCTTGTGTGACTTGTATGGATTGTCAAAAGAGGGGAGGTTGATGTTCAAATCCCGCGCGTGAATACTAGGGCTTTTTTCACTAAAATATTTTCTTCTCCTCCTCCAAAAAAACGTGGACAAATTTCTTCAAAATACCATCTACCTAATCTCTACCCCCAGGAAGATTATCGTCACGAAATATAGAAAACCAACTTTTTTTTAAAATGTAGGCCTACAGTGCATTTAAAAAAATGTGTTTTAAGACATTGTGAAGGAGTCTCAGGTTATTTCAACGAAAGTGGGCTACTCGTATTTGGGACTTACCTTGTATGTATATCACATGTATGTCCAGCCCGTCACCCGCGAGTTCTTTCTGTGCAACTCGCGAAATCAAATTGAAATATCAAAAATTGAGGACATAAACAATAAATAGGGTTCTTAGAGCTGACGTGAACGCTCGCTGATTTCCATGTAGTTTCAGGAATCGTAAGTTTAATATTACTTGTGTAATGGATGGATTCATTTGTTAAGGATGAATAATTAATTTTGGTTTTTATTATATCTTGGCACTAGGTTCCATAAACTTAATTTATAGGCCCCGGCCAATCCCCCAAGAATTTATGCGGCCATCAGCCGGGGAACGGTTGGACATGCCTGGTCTAGTCAACTACCTAAATTGAACAAGGTCAAACAATTTATTAAAACATTACTTTAATAATTAAGTGTCTTAGAGTACGATTCTTGACCGTTTTAGATGAGTTTTTTTTACAGGTCATAATTTTTTATTCTATTTTTAGGTGCTTTTGTTGTTTTAACTTAACATTACTTTTCCTCAACCAGTTACCTTAGGCTATATATTAAATTTCACTTATAGCCAACACTAGCACTAGATTTTAAGAATAGGCTTCAGAATAATATAGATTATTTAAATATCATCTGTAAAGTATTATTTTAAAATAATTGTTAAGAACTAATGGCGATATAAATTCATGCTATTTTGATTTTTAATAACGTTTAAGTATATTAATATCAGGAGATACCGACAATGTTTTTTACTAGTGGGATAATTTACGATAGTTTTATCTATTATTCCTACTGGAACCACTTAAAATACACATTTTTTGTAATAGTTTAGGCTAGTAAAATTGATGTGTGCATATTTTTATGGAAGCCAATAGCCACCATTTGTAAATAATAGTTTTCGCTTCCATGCTAAGAATTGCCTAGTAAACTTTATGTCTTGTTCTAAGCACAGGATCCTTCCTTCCCCTCTGACAAGACGTGTATTAATCACAACTTGTGAATGTGTATAATGCCAGGCCTCCACCGTGGTTCGGATCCCACGTTAAACTGTGGGTCCTTCATTTCAGCTCACAATCACCCTACTATTACACATTAGCGTAAGTGCGTACAACCTGAACGGGTAGTAAAACGCGGTACTACTACTAATACTAATAATAAAAATCATCCAAGCACAGGGTCAGTTCAGGCGTATTGTGTGTGATTTCTGTTAAAATATGGGCCTACAGCGTAATACCTTTTTTTAAACGAAAGACCGGAACCACTTTTTATTTATAAAATAACCCTGTCATAATAACGTTCATACATTCAACGAATAACATTTTTTTTAGCACCGCGTTTTACTATCTGTTAAGGTTTTACGTATATATACTAATTACGTTAATGATTTAAGGATGAGGAAGGCTGGATTTAGAAGACGTGTATCCGTATTTGCGTAGAAGGAGGGGATAAATCAATTTAGGAAAATCACTCTCAATACACCCGACTGGAGTTCGAACTCCGATCTCTCTGTCATCGGAATTCTAGTCTACTGCGAGAATGACGCTTTAGGCCATTTGGTCACCGAAACCGGTCAAAAATAAATTATTCATAGTAATAAAAGCTATAATGGTCTCTGAATGCTTGCTCAGAAGGATTTTTATACTTCTTTATTAGCTAGAAAGCTAAAATTTGGGACAAAGTTAGAGGAACTACTCAAAAGGTGCGTAAAAATCCGAAACAAATAAAAGTATATAAACAATGTTTATATAATTTAAGTTATAATAATTACTTCTTAAACATGAAATAACTATAACCACTAAACACATGTTTTAATTTTAATTATAAACCGTGTATACGTTATTGCTTACAAGCTAACCCAACCAAACAAAGCCTAACCTTCCTTGCATTTACCAATAATTGAAGGCTGTTTTTTGTTGGCTTAGTTAATATGGTCATTATCAGCCTTTTACAGACAAATTCAAGACATATCATATAAATAAGGCCCGTACATTGTGTTTTATTTCTATGTCTATTTGTAAAAGAGCAAAGAAGTCAAACCTGAATTCCTTGTCCTGTTGAGACTGACAGTTTTTCACTCCTTCCCCCAATACAAGGAAATATCTCCACACTCTATAATTTATCAAAATCACGACTGTCCATGTTTCTCCTGAAATACCAAAGTTTAAACAATTTTTTGACAGTTAGTTGTATGCTAAAATAACGTGTTTTTTAAGCAAAGAATCTTGTCTTTTTTTAAAAAAGCACAAAATGTTTCGAGACTGATGATGGACTGGTTAGTCAAGATTGCCAATTATTTTTAGGTCAAAAAAACAGTTGGTTTAATTGCTGCATCCTGTACTTAGTACATAATATATTTAAAGTGGAGTTAACCCTCCTAATAAGTTAAATATAATTCACTTGTTGTAAGACATGCGTTACTTAACCACTTAACTTTAGGAGTAAATCGTTGGAAGAAATACACTCACATCTTCGTAGAAAGAGTATAGGAATACCCCAATGAAAATCATATGTGGAAATATTTTTCCAGTACCCTGGCTAATATTTGAACCTTGACCTCCGAGTAATATTAATTTCGGTATATTGCGAGACTGACACCTTATACTGCAATCATTAGTACAGATAGAACTTATATTAAAAGTGCTACTTTCTTATAACTCACACTGGGTGGTTAAATTACCTAAGGCCCCAGACTTCAACCAAACTGGATTTCTAGTGGGTCGGGATTCGAATCTTATCCGGGTTCTGTGGAGTTGGTTTTTCTCATATGGTTCCTGTTAATGTGGGTGCACTTCCTTTAAACTACCCTACCTATGGTTACCTAATTTTTTTATATTTAATACCCTCTGTCAAACTTACTTATAGAAAAAGCAAAAGAATTCAGTACACTTGAGCCTAGTACACTTGGGCCTAATTTTATTTTCAGAGTAATTCATTATTTTGTCAGTTAGAGAAACGTATCCAGAAATAGTTTATTTCAAAAATCTTCTTGGCACAATATGAACTGAAAGATAAACTCATCAATGTGAGGATGTAGAATTTATTGTCGAACTGAAACAATGAAGAAAAAGTTTGATTGAATAACAAATTAGCTCTAAAATTTAACAATAATAATTTCAAACGACTTCCTAGACAGACAATTGTTTTGATGGTTTTTTTTAAAATTACCGCATCTTACTAGCCGTTCGGACTTGGTGCCTATTTAATAATTACACTAATCACACTAATGACTTGTGGCTACGAAGGTTTAATCTAGATTAATTGCACCCGCATTTGCATAGATGGAGAGTGGGGAAACAACTCAGGAGAAATAACCCTCACTGTGCCCTACCGGGATAGAACCCCTGTCTCCCTGTCTTCGGCAGTCTAGTATAACACGAGAGTGGCGCGTAAGACCACGCCACCAGTGAAGCGAGTCTAAATCTATTAATTTAAAAAAAATCTATATAAACCGTCATACACTATATCGAGAGAGAAATAGAAAGAGAGAGTAGTCTTTGAATTTAGCTAACGTTTCTTAAGTAGTTGAAGAAAGGTAACATAATATCAAGTCTGGGCTAACAACTAGAATACACTTTTATGAACTCTTGTTAGTCAAGGATAATATTTGTTCTTGAAATTTGTCTGGTTGACAAGAACATGTTACACATCCGGTAAGTAAAGCTGACTATTCTTGGATTTCAAGGACGTAAGATAACCACATCACAGCAGAAAAATAAAGCTACTTAGACTAGAGCATAATTATTTCGATGAGGTATGCATACGTAGAATTTCAGATTCGATCATATTTCTTAGCAACCCAGTTTTGTCCCGTTAAAGTGGAATGGAAGTGAACGAAAGTTAGAGCTAGTGTTTTTTTTAAAGATCTTGTATAAAAAAATTCTAAGCAAAATAAATAAAAATAAAGTGCTTGAGGGTACTAAATGGTAGACCAATTATTCTTCACATTGCAGACATCTAAAAATCCCGCATTACTTAAGAAGTTGTTGGATATTGTAAAATATAGTTTTCAACCAAATGAAGGAAAAATTTATTAGCATGTTTCTGACGAGCTAAAAAGTTTGAATGTTGATTTAAAAGTTTTTAAAATAAATTTGACGACCGTGAAAAATGTAACTTTTGAAATTGAAGAAAAAGACTAGAAACCTACTTATAACCTTCTTCTATCAAATATATAACAACCATGTTTTGTTAGGGTCACAATAGATAATGTGAGACTCTTTTGTAGAGTTTTATATTAATTATTACTTTTTTTTATAATTTGAACTTAAGATTTAAACTGTTTAACTTGTGGTACACTTTAAACAAGTCTACTCTCATTTGTTCATTCTACTTAAGTTTAAATTGTTAATAATTGTTGTGTTTAACTTGGTCATTAAATATGTTTCGAGATCGTATCAGGTAACGCCTGCAGCTTAGATAAACCCGTACTCAGAACAGTTTAACACTTAACATAACAAGTAGGTTTAACGTCACTATTTTTTTTCAACCAAAAAAACAATGCTCGAAAACGAATACGTTAAAATATTTTAATTTTTTATAGCTGACAACATTCGCGTTGATATATTATTCACTGAACGTTTAATTAATATCTAAATATCGATTAAGAAACCTTTAATCCCTTTTTATTCTTAGCTCCACGTCTTACTACCTGCCTGGTTCATACTCCTATATTCACACCAGTTGTGTAAAGATGAGAGATTTAGAGGAAATTTACCTAAATTTTTGTAAAGGGAGAATAGGAGACAATATTTAAAGAAAGATCACCTTCAGTACACCAGCCTGGGATCAGAACATAGACCTGCAACTGGCAAATGACCGGCCAGAATATACATACATACATACATACATTACATACATACATACATACATACATACATACATACATACATACATACATACATACATACATATATATATATATATATATACATACACACACATACACATACACACACATACATATACATACACACATAAATAATCACACCGCTCCATTACGGGGTAAGCAAGAAACAATGCGTATAGCTCAAAAAGCAACTCCGTCCTTAATTCATCCTCACTAACTTTCTTCAAACATATCACACACAAATATATATAAACCCTATGGATAAGTCATATATTTGTTCCATGTGTTCAACGGTTATTCACACCTAATTGTTTTGTATTAACTAATAAAGCGTATTGTAAAGTTCCCTACATTTTAAAATGGGATGATTAGATAATTATATTGCCCGACACCTTAGCTCACATGGCAGCGTGCCTCAACTTACTACTGAGCTAAGGGCCACGGGTTCAATTCCCGAGTTATGGCCGAAAATATTTATTTGATTAAATGCGTGCTCCCCTTTTAACATTGGTGAATTACCGGCCGGGGGCTGGGCGTTGTGTTTGTTATATATTTAAGATTGTTTCTAAGTCGTGTACTGATATGATTCATCGGTTCAGGAAGAGCGTATTAAATATCTCAAAATAATAATAAAAATACATGTAAATAACATTTATCTGATACCTCAGATCAGTTGGTAGCATACATGCCTACTAAGCTAAGGGCTCGAAGTTCGATTCCCGGCATGACCATAAAAAAATAATATTCGTAAATCTAGGTTTACCCTTTCACATTGATAAATTAACGATTGGGAACTGGATGTTGTGCTTTCTCTCGTCATAAGTTAGATCATAAATTGCATGGAGCTAAGACAGGCCTAGCCAGCCGGTGGTGGAAAAATATATGACTTGAATAAAGAACTGACCCAGACAACAGGCTGGAAACAGTAATAGTTGTAAAAATAGATAGCATTTATGTTATTTTAATGACTTTCTAACACTCGCGATGATAAAACTTCCTCATTTGACAGCTAGTTCTTCTTAACTCTGAGAAGATCCCAGCAATGAGCCGGCACTTAAGAGCGACCCGGATGAAGAGCAGGTGCTAAATAAATAGAGTTTTTGTAACGTAGACAGCATATGTTAGACGAATGGAGATACTCCCAGACCACCAATAGTGTTCGGTAGCGTCGAACCGGCTCGGTAGAAAAACCGGACTAGTCCACGAGAGATACTTTTCTATTCCTCCTCGTATATCATTGACCAACCGGGCTGTACGCATATAAGACGGTGAGAACTCGTCTTGAGGGTAGTATATTTACAATTTTTTTAATAAAATACTATTGTGGCCAAAATAAATCAAATATACAGTGCATTTATTAGTTTCAACAGTTCTTAAAATTTGTTATGGGCATCGCGTAATTTGACCATGACTTTTGCTCTCACTTTAAAAAGTTTCTCATCAAATACATATACGTTCATGGCAGATATTCAAGAACTGTCTAGATTACTATATGTATACTCCATTCACGGTAGGAATTACTCTCTGAAAGGTCTTTTTTCCAACCAAAATCCTACTATATAATAGATTTCTGGTAAGGAAAAAGGCCTTTCAGAAAACAATTCCTACAATGAACGGATTATATAGTAACCCGCCTCGGTGGCGTAGTTAGCTAACGCGCTATTTTCATATTGAGCTAGACTTCCAAGGACGGAGAGATCAAGATTCGAATCTCACCCAGATGAACTAGGGGTGGTTTTCCTAGATGGTTTTCCACTCTCCCTCCACTCAAAAGTGGTCTCACTTCCTCTATATTCAACCTTCCCAATCCCTAACACATTAGCTTGATTAGTACTTAAGCGTATAACCCGAACTGGTAGTAAGACGTGGTGCCAAGTATTAAGTATTATAGGTATAGTGGAATTCTGGTCGGAAGAATGTTTTAATCAAATAAAAAAATAATTTTTTATGGTCAAAATTGATAACATTTTACTTAACTACTAGTGTTATTTTATAGGTATTGATAATATATAACAAAAGTTAAAGATGAAAATCACATTATTTAAGGTATGAATATATGAAAGAAGTTTTACTAACATTTGTTATCTGTCATATTGTTCTTCCTACGAGAATATTATTAGAGAAAATAAAACTAAACGTTTATATTTATTTTGGCCAAAATGTGTTTCGCTTAGGAACTTCAAAATTATTTACCTTACTCCACCCACACACCTCAATCCTACAAATGGGGATGGTTAGAAAAAAATGTACCCGAATTTCGTGGAAATAGAGTGGGAAACATCTTAGGTTTTTTTTAATGTTCACCCAATCAAGGCACATAATACATATTATATGAAACTTTGACTTTCCCAAACTGGGGTGTATGAACCCCCCCAGTGGTACACGAAGTATTTCAGGGGTTCCTAGAATTATTCTTGAATTTTATTCATCATTAAATATAAAAACACCCGACATGACGTGATTTCATAGAATTTTATAACACTTTATAAAGGCATCTCTTAGATTTGTTTAATTTATCACAATGTGTAGTTAAAAATAATGTGGAGCTACAGCTTGCACTTTAAAAGATATAAGGTATATTGGTTTACTTATTTTATGAAGAGCTTAAATGTAAACGTTGATACAGCAATGGCCGCGGAAGGGGTATGCAACTAGCGAAAGTTTGAAAATGCTGGACTAAATAGTATTTTTAGTGCAATGTTTACTATATGTTATATTAAATAGCCAAATAATAATAAATTTGGTCGAACCATTTAGGCAATTAAAAAAATTAATAGAAAGAGAAATATGAAATCCCAAAAACCAATGTTAAGGGACATAAATATCACTAAACGCTATGATTACAATATTTTCTCTATTTCGTATACAAGTGAGATTATGCTAAGAAGCATAACGATAACATTTGGTTCATCCATTATTCCGTTAGGTGTGTACATACTACTTATTTATAATAATAGTTCAATATCTACACAGGCAGCCACTACTGCTAATACAAACGTTGTAAGTGGAGTTTTGGTTAATGCAAAATTCAAGGTAATTATAGTCTAGATATATTTAAAAGAAAATTTATTCCCCTAATCTCTCTATAAAATATAGTAGAATCTTGGTATTGATACATTTTTATAAAGTAGTCTACTAACATTAATTTTTTGTGGTCAACATTGATAGAATCTTACTATGTTGATGTATATTCAAAGTGACAGCTGCATTTCACATAACTTGACGTATGAATACGTAGAAGTAGTTCCAGTAGCTTTTTAGATGTGGAATATGATCCTTACTATAAAAATTGGACTAGTCATATAAACATTATCATAAATTATAGAATATAGGTTTATAATTTTGATTACAAATGCTGTAATTTATAAAACAAGATTGTCATCGTAGACCATCTAAAATAGTGAACCAACATTATTTCTAGACCATCCTCTTGGATGGTGCAATATCCCAACCAGCATTATTAATTACTCGCGCCGATTGGCACGCGGCTTAAATATTGAAAGTTAATTTAGTTTGTTTTTCTGGTGACGAGGAGGTCGGGGTTCAGATCTAGGCCAAATGTAATGAGGGTAGTTTTTCATAAATTGTTTTCCACCCTCTTTCCACGAAAATGTGAGTACGTCTGCTCTAAACTTCCTCGTTCATACCACATTAGAGCAATTATTAATATATATTGTATTAAAATAACAATATATTTTATAGCTTTAACGGGTAGTGAATGAGAGGTGATGGAAAAAATAAAATTACTAAGTGAATTAAATGCAAACAAATGCGTATAACCCGAACAGGTAGTAAGACGTGGTGCTAATAATAAATACAAACAAATCTTACTTTTCTTTCTGCCCAGAGTTTTTGCTCATTGTCTGCCTAAAGAGTCGATAATTGATGGATTGGGTGCTGTGTTTATTTTAGAATTAAGTTAACTTGTAAGTCTTGTGCTGATATTAACAGTCGAAACGCACGTTAAATACACAAACTAGAAAAATTAAAATTACATTGATGGTGTATAGGAATAGAAAATTAGAATTTGAAGAAAATAAACCCCAAACTGCATGAAGGGAGAGGGGAAAACTATTTAGCATCCCTTATATACCCAGCTGGGATTCAAACCTGATCTCTCCATCAGCAGCAAGCTATACCAGACGAGCTTAACAATGCAGTCTTAGTTATGCCTTGAATGAGAATTTAAAGCGTCTTTAAAAAAATACCCGCCTCGGTGGCGTAGTTGGCTAACGCGCTTGTCGTGTTGAGCTCGACTGCTGAGGACGGGGAGATCGAGGTTCAAATCTCGGTCGGGTGAACTGGGGGAGGTTTTTCCTAAATTGTTTTCCACTCTCCCTCCACGAAAATGCGGGTTCACTTCCTCTAATTCAACCTTCCCAATTCCTAATCCATTAGAGTAATTAGTACTTAAAGCGTATAACCCGAACGGGCAGTAAGACGTGGTGCTAAATATTATTATTATTATTATTTAAAAAAAATACAAACATATTTATACAATCATCATTTGATAGCACTTTACTATTTTATTAATGATATTTTATAGGTATTTATACAGGATGGGGCCAAAACATTTAGACGATCAGTAACTTGATAATTAGAACTTTAATCGAAAAATAAATAAATATTCACTAGCTAAATAAAAGCAAACTACATACTATAGTTTCCCACTTTTTGAAGATAATATCACGCAAGTGAGCTCCACCGGACGGCAGACAAATCTCATCACGTCTATCACTTTCCTTAGCATAAATCGTCTAATTGTTTACTCCAGATCCTGTATCATTAATCTAAAATGACAGCTGCAGACCACACGACAACTTATAAACTATACGAAAATGTTTTATAACTTTAGCACTTGTTAATAAAGTTTCTTTCTATCTGAATCTGATTGTTCCAGTATCCTACTATCGGTAAAGACAGTTTGATCAAAACAGGCTTAGTTTATAACTTGAAATAAATATATTGTTTTACAATTCATCCTAGACTATAAATCTATAACAAGGTGTAAAATTGGAGATAAAATGCTGTCAAAATATTGTTAATTAAGAAGAAAAATAAGAAAAATTCTAGCATTATTTATTTCCCCCAGGCAAACAAAATTGTTTCTAATGTTAACGGCTAGAAAAATTAAAAAGAACAATTAAATTTCAATGTTTTAACAGTTTCTTATGAACAAGATTTGTAATGGATCGCTGCACACAACTGGATAATATGGCTGCGGGTTGAAAAAAACATATGGATGTGAATGTATGTATCATTTGAACACCTGACATACAAATCACTTGACACACTCTGTAAAACGTTTCATAATGTTCTTTTTTATGCGCGTTTTATGTCACATCGTAAAAAGGGGTGCTTTTTTTTAAACATGAATGAAATTATAAGCTTAAGCCAAGATGGAAGGAAACTAGAGTAATGGGTCCTTAAATTTTGCGGATTATTTTATAGCAAAAATATGTTTTTGGCCAAAATAAATCAAATACCATTTAAGGTGAAGAGGAAGGTAATGCGAGAAAAGACCAAAGGTTTCGAATTTTTTTAGCAAAACATATCTTTGTCCAAAATAAATACAACATTTCTCCAGTAGAAACATAGTGTTTAATTTTATCCACATAGAGATATACACAGCTGTTAAATATCTGTCAAGTGTGCCCTGGAATTTAATTACAACTTTTTATCTTCATTTAAAATGTTTCTGATCTAATGCCGCTGTGTTCATGACAGATATTTAACAACCGTCGATACTTGCGCAATAGTTGGTTAATTTTGGACAAATAAATGTTTTGCTATAAAAACTGTAAAAACACCCTTTCTAACGTCCCCAACATCTCTACCTTAAAGAGACATGATTAGTTCAAAAAATGTCTACCCACAGTGATCTAAAACGTTCTTGAATATTTTTCATGGGCATGGCGGGAGTTTTAACATGACTTTTTTCTATATAATTAAAAATCTTCTGCTAAAATTACATCATGCTCATCACATATATTAAAGAACTGTTTAGATAATTATGTGTTTACGATAATTAGACTAAACGTATCTTCTGAAGCAACGACTTATTTATTTTGAACCAAACTGTTTTTAGTCCAAGCGTCTTAAGAGCCCGTACCACACACTACGAGTAACAAAACACAGCTTGAACCAGGTATCTCAAAAGTCCATCTTTCACCATGGATAATACCTAACTTAGGTAAGTAGCACAGCTTAAGCCAGGTGTTTCATGAGCCCATCTCTCTCCATGGATAACACTAACTTAGTTAAGTAACAGTGATAGAATCAGGCGTCTTAATATCCCGTGTCATTCCACGGATAATACCTTACTTAGTTAAGTAACAGTGATAGAATCAGGTGTCTTAAGAGCCCGTGTCACTCCACGGATAACACCTAACTTAGTTAAGTAACAGTGATAGAACCAGGTGTCTTAAGAGCCCGTGTCATTCCACGGACAACATCTAACTTAGTTAAGTAACAGTGATAGAATCAGGTGTCTTAAGAGTCCGTGTCATTCCACGGACAATATCTAACTTAGTTAAGTAACAGTGATAAATCAGGTGTCTTAAGAGCCCATGTCACTCCACAGATAACACCTAACTTAGTTAAGTAGCTGATATAATCAGGTGTCTTAAGAGCCCGTGTCACTCCATGGATTACACCTAACTTAGTTGAGTAACAGTGATATAATCAGGTGTCTTAAGAGCCCGTGTCACTCCATGGATAACACCTAGCTAAGGTAAGACAGAGATTGAAGCAGGTGTTTTAATAACTCTTCCTACCCCACGGATAATACCTGACAGTAAGTAGCACAGATCGAACAAAATGTCACATCATAGTGTGGTTGTGTGCATTCTACTTTAGAAAACAGGGTAATTGAGACAAAAAAACATGTTCTATATTTGAATAAATACAACACACTTGGAAAATGGTTATTTTTAAAATTAATTAAATGCTAGACCAATCTAAATGTCGTTATTAAGTGAATAGTGTGGAGAACTCCACCTCTATATGTTTTCTGGTTTGAACGTATTCTTTTAACTAATACCCCGGTTAATCGGTCATGAGATGAGCTCTCAAAGAGAGGTACTGTGGGGTAATATGGACAGGAAACCCGCTTCACATAACTGTCGTGTGAGTCACGCCCATAATGGGGAGTAATAATATACCACCCTCACCGCTAGACTGCAACGCGGTGCATGATGGGTGAGGAGCTCTGCAGCCTCGTATTAGTTCCACGCACAAGTTTACCTCGAGGGGTGAAGGGGTGAGAGGGGGCACGGAGCGTCCCAATCCTGGTCACGTTTCGCGAGATACTTCTTGTACCCGTCCGAACCGGTACCTACAAAATAAGAAAGGTTCGGGTAAGCTGTCAGCACTCATGACTATGGCACGATGGGGCTCGTCCCAAACCAGTGTGGTGTTCTTGTATACAGTCCAATTTTCATAGGAAGAGCTTTTTTAGAAAATACAATCTTTTTGCGGCCAGAATTGATAACATTCTACTACTAATATTGTAAGCTATATACGTCTTGATAATATCAATCAAAAGGCACAGACTTGACTTGACTTGACGGTCCACTTCGATTAAACACGAAACGAGTCAAACTGCTTAAGCCACTGAGCCACCGATACGTGTGTACAAATAGTAGTAAAAATAGTAATAAACAAGTGATGCTTCAGTAACCTGATGGTCTAATATGTCATTCTTACAGAAGGCTAGACTGCCCATAACGGGGTTATTGGAGTTTGAATCCCGCTCAGGTGTACCGAGGGTGGTTTTACCTAAATGGTTTTCTAATTTTCCCTGCTCAGGGTCATTCTTCACTCATATTTTAAGTCAGAGTCTGTGATGGACATGTGTGTATCATCGGCTAATAAGAGCTACCGTTGAAACCACAGCCACCGGTGACTCTGCTTTGGCTTAGTGCTGCCAAAAGTACAAATATATTTTGGGTTGCTTTCTTCAATGCTTGCCTCAAGGGGTATAGGAAAGTTCACTGCTAGTTTTCAAATATCTTAAAATTGTATGGTGTGAGCTCATCAAACATTACTGTATTTGTTAGAGGAAGGCTAAATCCATAGCCCTTTTTCATCGAGCCTAATCTCATAACTCAGCAAATATGCTTAAAAAGTCGTTGAAATTGAGCTAATGAGCTAGCTTCAGATTTTCCCACAGTTTTTTCCTATTAATAAAACTCAAACTATAAGACTTGTATAGAGAAAGAGCCCTGATAGAATACTTAGACTATATTTTGGAGTGAGCCGTAGTTTGAAATAACGCATCCTATAATTAAATATTGCTTTAGAGCTGGATATCTGCGCGGCAATTTTTCTCTTAAAGAGGTGGTCAGTATTTGGGCAATTTAATAGCAAAAATTATACATATTTGGTTCTAAATAATAAATAAGATAAAACTTCAGTAAATACACTTAGTATTATTCTCTAAACACGGTAATCTCAACAGTTCTTGAATATTTGTCATGAATATAGTGGTATTTGAACAGAAACATTTCAAAATGAAGAGTAATGTTTCTCTTAAAGAATTCCACGACTGTACTTTTTGTTTTATAGCCTTTCTCATGTTTTGTGCCATTTAGTTTATAACTTAGATCAATATCTGTCCAACTGTTTACACTCTTAATAACTCTTGTACTTACCCGCCTCCCCCTCCCCCCCCTTGCCCACCCCCCAATCCTTCGAAGTGCTAATGCATGATATTCCGCCGTAATGACTTGTCATGAGATCTGTGCCCACTCTCATCCTTTTCCTAGTAGCAGTTTCAACAACCATTGAAGAGAAAACAGCTGACGGACGAAGAACCCACCTGTTACTCTCCAAACATTTACTTTTACTTCATTACTAGAGTGAAGATGATCTGTGGAAAAACTCAGACGCTAAGATATATATTTTTTTAGTAGATTATTTGACAGGTATTTAAGGTGAGATGTAAGGTAAAGTGAGTTTGAGGTCTAGAGTCTTTACAGTAAAAAACAATCTATCGATAGTCATAATTTCGAAGATTGGTTTGAAGTAATTCTCCATACTGATCTTTTTGTTTTCCTCTCAAGCTCATGGTATGTCTTGCAACCAACACCTTCAATAATCTGGTCAATGAAACGTAGTTGTAGTTTCACTAAACTATTTTAGGCAAAATAAATGAGAGATTACTCAATAGTTACTGTTATTGAACATTAGATATAGTCACCCCAGAATATGTACAGTACATGATTTTTTTTTAATGTTCTCATTTTTATTTTAGTTTAGCACCGCGTCTTACGACCTGTTCGGGTTATACACATATGCACTAATCACGCTAATGTGCTATAAATTTTTTAGGGAAATTTAGAATATTCTTGGCGGTATAGTTGGAAAACAATCTAGGAAAAACCATCCTCAGTCCACCCAACAGGGATTCGAAACCCGATATCTCCACCATCGGTAGGGCAAGAATAGTGTATTCAAAGTATTCTTTCTGGTTACACTTATTCACAACACACGCGGTTCCACACTTGGACGACTGTACACGACTGAAGGGGCCGTGATCTTTCCTCTTAGTAGGATAATACTCGACCACCAACTCTATAAGTCGTGCACGACTGAGGGGTTACTTGATTACTAGTTCCCACAAGTTCAAGTACACGACTGAAGGGGCCGTGATCTTTCCTCTTAGTAGGATAATAATCGACCACCAACTGTATAAGTCGTGCACGACTGAGGGGTTACTTGATTACTAGTTCCCACAAGGTCAAGTACACGACTGAGGGGTTACTTGATTACTAGTTCCCACAAGGTCAAGTACACGATTGGTGCGGTCTTGATTCGTGCACTCTACCCCATGGAACCTCGCCTTTAAAATTTAGGCTTATATTAAAAATGACCAAAAAATCTATAAAATACCAGGGGATCATGAATAGAGTTCATGTACAAATCAGCACTGTCAGTGATGTTTTGTACCAATAAGAAGATGACATGTCTTCAAAATCCAAGCCCTGATGATCGCTAGGGTCAATGACTCCTCCTCTATTTCTTGATAAAAGCGAAACTCGAGTGGGAATGTTAGTAGCATATGGCACCCTGTGGAAAATCACTAAGTCGGTGTAAAGAAACTTGCAGCTACGCAACAGCACGGCAATGATTCACTTGAAGCCGTTGCCGCCAGATGGGAGAAAGGGGTTATCATGCTTGCTTATTTATAATGATAATAAACTGACATCGTCTGTTTGGTTCTGGTACCCACCACCCGGCGTCTGGTACTGCGGTTAGCGTGACTTACTCTTGAGATAATAGCTACGGGGGGGATTAGCATCCATTTCCCGACAGTTCACATGACCCTGTACCCGTGGTTCAATGACAGGGGAACCAATTTAGAAACAGTAAAATAAATACAATATTTTGTTCCAGATGAGACAGAACCAAAATTAATGGACTAATTATATTTGCCTTTATCCTGGTGCCGTGGTGGCCCCATAGTCCCAAGTGCCTCCCGGTCACAACGGTAATCTAATCTATTGCGAGCTTTACTTCTTAGACTGTGTGACCGCCGGGTGTAGGTTCTTTGCGTTGTTGAAAATGGAAAATGAACCGCTTCGGTGGCCGCGTGGTCCAAGGTGTCACTCTCGTAATAAACTTGCAGCTGATGACGTGGAGATAGAGGTTCGAATCCTGGTTGGGTGTATTTTTACTTAATGGGTTTTACTTCTCCTCCATGTAAATGCGGGTACAGTTACTCTAAATTTGACCTTCCTCATCCTTAACACATTAGCGTAATTAGTACATATACGTATATCTCTAACGGGTAAAAAGACGCCGTGCTAAAATAATAATAATTATTATTATTACCGCGTCTTACTACCCGTTAGGATTATACACTGACGTGCTAAACAAATAATGTAATCCATATTCTGTTTCGGGACATTGGCTGCGTCTCACGTGATACATCTTAGAAGAAGCGGTTGTCACTTAAAACAACGACCTTGATAGTATAGATGTTTGTACTTGTTTCATCCACCTGTGCGCCCATTATAATTATATAGAAGGATTATTGTAGGGAGGAACATTTTTAGAATATACACTTTTTTTTTGTCACTATTGAAAATAATGAATTTTATTAGTAATATTACTAATTTATAGGTACTGATGATATTATATATAAAAAGTGATCAACGCACATTTTATGACTAGGCATAAAAATAGATTGAAACTTGTTTAGTAACTTTTAAACTACTGTTAAAAAAAATATTTCTTTATATATTATATAAATTGGACTTTAGCTTTGGAGTCAGTCCGAAACCTTAGATCAGTCAGTAGCGTGTCTATCTACTGACCCAAGGATCCCGCGTTTGATTCCTGACATCACCAAAAAATTATCGTTGGTGAAATGGGGGATTCCCCTTTCACAGTGATGAATGAACGGCCGTGGTGCTGGATGTTATGTCTGTTCTAGGTATAACCTAGTTTATAAGTCGTGTGCTGATATAATCAGCTGGTTCAGCAAAGTGCACGTGAAACATCTCACGTAGTAATAATAATAATAATAGCAATAAAAACTTTGGAGTTACTGTACGTGCTAATCATGCAAAGGATGCGACGTCCAATCTGGTTATGCGTAGATACGCTTCAAGAGACAAAAAAAAACACATTATATTTGTAATTGTTTTTCCGCATCGGTAGGTACACGATCTAAACGCCAAGCTCATTTTATTCAGCTTATCGGCTTCGGGGAGGTTGGTATTCGAATTTCGTCTTGGCTAACTGAGTTTTTTTAAAGCTGTTTTCCCATTCTCCTTCCACACAAACACGTGGGTACACTTGCTCTAAATTATACCTTACTCAACTGAGTCCATTGACGTAATGTATATGCGTATGGCCCAAACGGGAAGAAGACGTTGTGTGTATGTGTGTGTGTGTGTGTATATATATATATATATGATTGATTCTATCGTGTGAGATGATTGATCGTTAATATAAATGATTTATCAAACAATCATCATCGTCTGGTGTTATTTTACCTTTGCTCGTTGGAGGTTTTTATGGTTGTACGTTTATAAAAAGTGCTACAACGGTGCTCACGGGGTCTAGAGCAATGATACTCAACTAGAAGTACGTGTACCCGTGGGTGTTCGCAAATACATCATAGAGTGGGTTGGGTAAGATTTAAATAAAATTACATATACTGTATATATATCATAGGCACTGAAACTAGGGGGTTATGGTACACCCCCCTCCCCAGTCTCTTGCTGGAGGAAGTATAGGGGGGAGGGAAAGTTTTTGGAAAAATTGTGCAGCAGCCTACTTGATTCTCGCGACCAAAAACATTGAAAAGGCTTGATTAGACTCATTCTTTATTTACATGTGTTAGTATTTCTTAATAAACACACATGAAGCCATCAAATCTTTAATATATGGTTTTGTAGCTATGTAGGAGAAAGTAAAATAAATGTAGCCTATTTATAAGCAGATATTTAATTTAAACAAGGTCAAAATATGACTATATTGGAAAAATTGCTTAAAAAAGGATGACTAAATGTCAGGCTGAGACAGTAAACTTAAACTTATTGGTTATTAACTATCGCTTTTATAAGCTTGGGACGAAGTAATTTTTATTTTTATTCAACCTTTCACACACTACAATTCACATACAACCTATAAAATATACACTAATTTTGGTAGAAAGAACAGTATCTAGTAGCTACTAAAATTACTAAAATAATTTTAATATATTCATACATCACGATTTATTATCTGCAGCTATCACTTTTGATATATATTATTAACACATATAAAATAACACAAATAATATAGTAGAATGTTCTCAATGCTGGCAAAAAAAAGTTTGAATTTTCTCTACTGTTCTTACAACCAAAATCAGGGTATAATGTTTCAGTGATAGTGGCGCGTTATGTTTTTAGCTCAAACTAACTTAACATGGGCATAGCTCACTTTAGTGGCCTAGTGGTCTAAGGCATCACTCTCCTATAAGCCTAGGCTGCTAAAATTGGGGTTTGAATCCTTGTCTGTTCTCCTGATGTATTTTTAACTGAATGATTTCTCACTCTCCTTCCACACAAATTCGGGTAGAATACCCCTCAAAAATGCTTACTTCTTCATCCTTACTTTATTAGAGTATAGGTGACCTGGCGGTCTAGGGGTAAGGTGTCAGACTTCTATGCTGGCGGCCGGGGTTCAATCCTCGGTCCCGGCACAGATTTATCTGATTACCAAACCCTTCCTTCACCTCTGACAAGACATCTTGTGAATGTGAGGAATGCCAGGCCTCCACCGTGGTTCGGATTCCACGTTAATCTGTAGGTCCTCCATTTCATCTCACAATCACCCTACCATTACACATTAGCGTAAGTGCGTATAACCCGAACGGGTAGTAAGACGCGGTGCTAATAATAATAATAATAATAATAATAATAATAATAATAATATTAGAGTATTGATCATATGTGCTTATAAACTGGACAGGTAATAAGACGCCATGATAAAAATAAATTGTAAGACCCACTTTATTTGTATCTCGTTGGCACATAGCGCAAAAATCTCTAGGGTGATAATGTTTACGGTCACAATACCTTTTTAATATGAAAGTAAAAAATTGGGCTATTAATATCATCCAAAAGTTGGCAGATATCTTAGAGGGAAAGTAACCTATTTTAAATAGAAGGATGGTGATAAAACCACATGGAGAACACACTTGAAAGAGCACTCTCAGGGCATCGAACCAGGGCTTGAATTCCAACCTCTCTATTATATTACGTCGTAATTTATTTTGACAAGCGCATCACTGACGTGAATACTGAACAGACTATACACTTGTAAAAATATAGACACACCTGAAACATTCACTCTTTGATTTATGACAGACTCTGTAGGCCTATTGTTCTACGTCAGCAAGCATAAACTGTTGTCAGTTATAAATAAAAGAGTTAAACACGTTTTAATTTGACCCCAAGTTCGTTTATGCTTCGACGGTTATGCCGGCGAGAATGTTCGTAGCTATATTTTATTTGACAGCAAGCACTTTGCAAACCTTTTTAGCTTGTATAAATAATCATTACCAGGGCTCGTATTTTGATGGCGTCTTTTTTTTTGGCATATCACAGACAATGTTCATAATAAAAACTCCATGGACCTAGCCCGTAATCGAGCCATACCGAGAGAGTGGCCACCGTCTGTTGGTGAGGACTGTGTCCACTTCTGCGGATAATGTGTCATGTGATCAGCACAACAAACGCTCTGAATGCTAATTTTAGTTTTCTAGACCAGAGCTGCTACTTTTTCGTCCAAGTAACTCCTCAACTGTCCCCACGAGGTTGGGTTGATCCCGTTCCAAACCCACTTCTTCATATAGGATATGAAAGTCGTAGGTATCGAACCCGGGACCTTTGAATCTGTAGCCAGGAACTCGGACCACTAGACCACAGAGGTGGTCCATAATATTATACTCACGTGTATACTCATATAAATTCTGCTCATGACCCTCAGGTTGAAGACATGTTTTTAAAGGTCATCCTTAAGTTATTTTTTTTGCAATCATGGATGATAATTTTGTATGGGTTTACGTCAGTTTTGAATTATTTTTATTCATTATTCGTCATATTTTAGTCATTTTCGGGCATGTATGTTGAATAATTATATTAATAATACTAAGTATCTTTATTTTATAAATTAATAAATACTCAAACATACATTTTTTAACACACATTTGTCTTAATGAGAAGATAATGTAGACAATGAGCTTTTTAGGCATCCAAATTTATAAAATTCTCTCTCCTAATCGGGATTTCCTTCTGGGTAGGAGTGGGGAACAAGGGGCCCTCTTCCCCCCTCGATATTTTTTTATCTCTAAGAGAAATTCACCTTCAATAAATAAATTAATTGACTGATCTGTTCAAATAGTTTACTTTCTTTGAATATTTCAGCTATTTCATACATGCCCTTTATAAACAGGACAAGGACTGCTTTCCTCGCAACACTCCACGACACGCCACTGCTTAGCAGTTTGATTAAACACTACTATATAACTAACTAGACCCTTACCCCTTCCCCCGTCCCGCATTATTATTTTCAACACACATATTGAAGAATCATCATAGACTCCACCATAAAATATGAGTGAATATCGACATTTTTATGGGGAATAAATTAGATTTTCAAAATAAAATATAGCCAATGTTACTCGATGATAATGTAGCTTTATATTGGTGAAAGAATTTTTTAAATCGGTGCAGTAGTTTTTGAGTTTATCCATTACAAACAAAAAAACAAAAAATCAAATTTTTCCTCTTTATAATATTATATAGGTTAGATAACCTTATGTATAGACAATAGGATGGATTTCAGGTTACTGTGAGGTCAAGAGTTCGGTGGCAGCTGGGTGCACTGGGGATGGTTTTCCACCTTCTTCCCACCTTAATGCGAGTGCATTTCCAATAAATAACCTTCGCGTCTCAGCTATTTGTATTAAGCTTTTAATAACCTTACAGATAAATGTAGTACAATAATTTTATTAATTGATGTTTTAAGTTCTTACAAACAATTTTCAATTTTTTACGTACACTACTACGTTTGCCCATTGGTTGATAACTCTTCCCCTCTTCCCTTGACGAATTTACACACTCACCCGATTATTTGCGCCTGGACAGTATTGAATTGATACTCGCCAAATAAACGTAAGTACATTACGTTTACATGGGATTTTTTGTTAATTAGCACCACATCTTACTATCCTTTCGGGTTATACGCTTAAGTACTAAATAAGCTAATGGGTTAGGAACTGAGAAGGTTGAATTTAGAGTAAGTGAACCCGCATTTTGGTAGAGGGACAAGGGAAAACCATTTAGGTAAAATCACCCCAGTTCATCCAAGTGAAATTTGACCATCGATCTCCATGTTATCGGCCGTTTAGCTCAACACAAAACTAGCGCGTTAGCTAACTACGCCACCAAGGCGGGTCAACACGCGAAATTCTATATTTATGTGTCATGACGTCACAGGTAGGCAACGCCCTTAATAGGAGCATAGTGTCAACTAGGATTTGGCAGCCATGGGCCGTATGGGTTTAAAACAAAATACGGTGGGCAGGTATGAAAAAATTATTGAGCCAAAACTCTCAACTTCATATTTATTTTGTAGTAATTAGCTATAAGTCAATTTTTACCAACATAATTGTTTGTTTGCTAAATATTTTGCGGGCCAGATAAAATCACCGTAGGTTGCTGTCCACTGGTGCAAACTATCAAGGTAAGCTTACTACCTTTCACGGTGTGCAAACAAATAACTTATTTATTTTTTTAAACTGCAAAAAATGTGAATACCAAAACAATTATTACTATCTATTAGTATTTAAAACGATCTTTTGAACATAGCTTAATACAATACTCTTAAGTCGCAACTTGAATGCTAAATTTGGTGCCTACGTCATTAGGGTAATGAAACGATCTTAGAACAGATGTTTGCAGCAGAGATGGATTCCGTGATGGACCACTCATTCGTCTTTCTTTATTTATGTAGTTTCACAACCGGTTTGGTACCTTAAAACATTAGTCAATTACACTAAGATGGGGAAACAGGAAGAACTGCATATGTGACGCTAGTAGGGTTGGTTTTAAATATGTGCAGAGTATTTGCGCTTAGTTTTGTTTTGTACCGTGGCTCACCAACCACCTAGATTATATATATATATATAAATTAATCTAATGTAGTAGGGATGAGTAATGTAGAATTTAGAGTAAATATACTCGCATGTTCAAGAAGGGAGAATGAGAAAATATTTAAGGTACATACGACTGGGATTCAAACACCGATACTCCCATATACGACATCAAGATTATTGAGAAGGTGACGCTTTAAACCATGTGGTCAATGAAGTGAATCTTAGTGCTTATTTAAAAATACTTTAAAAAAAGTGATCTAATAAGACTAATGCAAATAAGGGACTAACTATTTACTCTGAATAAACGGAATAAAGAGGGTTCTTTTTATAATAATATGCACCAACATTCTCGAAGAAAGAGTAGGGAAAACATGATTTAGTGTCGAAAAGTATTCAAGTCATGTTCGACCCCTGGATTCCTGAGTCAATGCCATGCGTTCTAAACACTCATCCAGTCTTGTTTGCTGAAACAATCGGCATGTCGGTATTTATTTCCTGTGTGAGACTCTATAATTAATAAAATGTAACTTGAATGGATCGCATTTCGTCGATCTTATAATTGGTTTTCTAATACAGTCTTTGCAGCGTGCCGCATTTAATAATTTATTAGATTATGGTTCAATGCCCGGTTGGGATGGATTTATCTTTAACGTGTATGTTAGAGCAGCGCTATTAATACAGTATTGTTTGAATTACAAAGCTTGTGAGAAAACCCCGTGTACCGATGGTCACGTGGTATAAAGTTTCACACTCCCGATGAATTGGGCTGCCGTTGCTGGAGAGGTCGAGGTTTTAATAGTGGCTGGGTGCACTTCGGGTTAAGGAGGGTTTAACATATTATGTATCATTGAAGTTCCCCCATACTCTATTCAAGCTAATGCGGGTTCACTTTCTTTAACTAACTTTCTCATCTCTTCCCTATAGATTGAGTCAATATTTAAGCTTTGTGGTGAAATTTACTAAATAAAGTATCAAGTAAATAAAAAACATTCTCAATAATTGGGGATAATCCGAACAGCATTCTTGGCACAAAATTAGAAATTCTATTACTAACAAATGGCACATAAGTTGTTTCTTCACCATGTGCTTCAAACTGAAGGTGCCAAATTTTACCATGTCATTCAACTTGGTTACGATGTAAACCTCATGCATAAACTTAATTTTTCTAAACGGTCACATTGCTTACTACATTAATTTATTACAGTCTTTTTTTTGTACCTAGTGTACGTAATTCATAATAAGTGTCTTTTGTTTCCATTATATTTTATTTTTTAGCCCATCGTTTCTGATTCTTTTTAGAAAAAGAACTTCATAACCTGGGCTATAAAGTTCTCGCCTTGCACTTAGTTCAAGCTTTTCTCTCGAATGTTCGTTATAAATAATGTTGACACTAAATGTTTTCTTGTGTATACATGTAGATGTCCGTTTCCGCTTCCATAGCAATGGAGTTATGTTGGATTAAAACTATAATGACCCACTATCAGTTTTTAAATACGTCCTCACCTGTCCCAACCAAACCAACGGGTTATAAATAGTTTAATTCAAAATCTTTTATGATCTTTACACAGGCTGAATATATTGTGACGACCACAATCTATAAACTCGATGGTATGTTTCTTTTTAAATAAAAAAATATATCGTAGGAACATTGAGAAGAACACGATAAGAATAAAAAGAAATACTTCTTCATACAAACAAGGATTTACACCGAACCTCTTTAGATCTTGAAAAACAACAGTGACATATCAAACATCTTAACTTTAAGGGTAAAAATGACAGAAAAATAAGCCTACGATTTAATATCTATGTCCCAGTTTTAAAGTAATTTTAAAAACAGGAAAAAATACAATGTGGGGTAAACAAATCATATGTTTTCTTTAAATATTTAGTTTTTTTACTTTACATCCATTAATGTTACCAGCCTATGGCCTGGATTAATTTCTTATTTGAGACATATATTTTCCACTACCGGCTTGCTAGGCCTGTCGTAGCTTCATATGCCTTATAATCTAACTTAAGACTAGGACAGGTACAACATTCACTCCCCGGCCGTTAATTCATGTCTGTGAAAGGATATATACCCACATTTCACTAGTGATACATTTTTCATCTGTGCTGGAAATCGAGCCCGAGACCCTTAACCAAATAGACAGACACGCCACCAGCTGAGCTAAAGGTGTCAGGTTAATATAAAATGAAGAGTTTGTTTGTCTGTCATGAGTATTGCGTAATATCCACCACACGCAGAATTTTGAAATTAAAAAAAATAGTAAAATAAGCATATGCGCCTCAAAACCAGAATTTTAAAAGTTTGGATTAGGTTTTTTTTATTTAACTAAAAACCTGGTTTGGAGCAAAATGACCACGGGCAAAGTAGGACTTAAAGGCACTAACTTTAAAGTTCCCTTCCGCGTACAATCAGATCCTAGATCTTAAAATGGCTCACTGATGATTTACAACTGAGCTAGCGAAGTGTACCTGTGTACTAAGCTAATAAAACACCCATAAGGCATAATCTTTGATCATCAAACTATGAATATTATATGATCCCGGATATCTGAGTTGTAGAACATTTGCACGCAGGGCTAAAAGTCCCGAGCTCAGTTCCATATTTGGAAGTATTTTTAAAAACGCAATTAAATGGGTATTCATAAATGGCAGACATCTGTACAGTTTGTTTTTAATGCTTTGGATCATTCAGCCACTGAAGAGGGTGGCATAGGCTTATTAAGAACCTGATCACCCGCATATGAGGGTACAGGTTTTTTTTAATGGTTTCTCACTCTCCGCGTAAATGCAGGATTAATTTCATCTTAATTCTGCCTACCATCCTCGATCCTTCCCCATAAGTCCAAATATATGGATACATCTCGGACGGGTATTAAGACTTGGTGTAAAAAACTTATTCTATGGGGTAAGAAATGAAAGGCCAGTTTAGGGAAATGTACCTGCATCAGCAAGGAAAGGGCGTGATCAAATAACAGTGATAAAACCCCATGTGTAGAACCAACACCTCTCAAACTAGTGCACCCGGCCGAGATTCAAACCACGACCTCCCCCATCACGACCAATCAAGTCTATCGCGAGATTTACCCCTTGAACCACGTGATCATTGGTGCAAGCACTGATAATTAAAACAACACCTCTCAAACTAGTGCACCCGGCTGAGATTCAAACCATGACCTCCCCCATCACGACTAATCAAGTCTATGGCAAGATTTACCCCTTGAACCACGTGATCACTGGTGCAAGCACTGATAATTAAAACAACGGACAAATCCAATGTAGTTCGCATAGGAATAACCTTATCCGACTGTTATAAAAGCTACCAAAACTATTTTACCGTATTCATACATCAAGTTAAACTACCTTCAGATGTCTTTTTTGACAGTTTGTATCAATATCTAAAAAATAACTCAAAAAATGTGGTATTTTTTTTATCAATTTTGGCCGCCAAATAAAATATGTTTGTTCTTTTCAAGCGTTTCTTCCTACCAACACACTACTACAGAAGGAAGGTCCATATGGTGAACTAGGAAGTCCAGTATTTGTAGACGGAATGATGGTTGAGCAACTGTGTCGACCCCTGCCTCCTCCCTTCCTCAGTAGCCACACACTCATGGTCCATGCCATGTGTGTATAAGTAGTGTATGAAGTGTTTGCTATCATAACATGGTGCTGGAGCGGGGCTCGGACGTAACAGGGGGGAGGGAGAGAGGCAAGAATCAATAAGAAGCATAATGAGACTGACCGATTGCGTAGTACATAGCTACAGACAGATTTACTTTTTTTAAATTTCCTGTGCTAGTATTAAAAAAACCAAAATTCAGTTGCTTGACACCTCAGCTCATTCTGTAGCACGTCTTCCTACGGAGCTAAGAATTCCGGGTTCGATTCCCAGCATGTCCGATAAATGTGTAACAAGTGAAATTGTTGTTTAAGCTTTCACAATGATTAATTAACGTCGGGAGTGCTGGGTGTTGTGTCTTTTACATATTTAAGTTTGTTTATAAGTCATGTGCTGTTTAATCGGTAATTTTAGAAATTGCATGCTAAATAAATCAAACAATAATAATAAAACTTCAGCTACGTTTTAGCCCACGTGCTGACTGTTATTGACTTACTGTCTAGCCTAAGGGAACAGGATGATAAAGGTGAATGTTAGAGTGACACACATCAATAGCCATCTGGGAAAATAATTAAGAACGTTTTCTGGTTCGGGAAACTACCTTCAGAGGACGCGATTGGAGATCGAACTCTGTCCTCCCCGGAAAACTGTCAGTATGTTGGCCCGTAAGGAAGCAAAGAAAATCTAAACTGTCCAACCAAAGTGGGTTTGAAAATTCCTTGATACCTATAGGTTTTCCAGGATACGACTTACCAGCAAACTACCTACGTAGGAATGTATACCTCCACTGATTAAAAGCAATGTTTCTGCGTGATTTTTTGTTTATTTTTTTAATAATCCGGAAACTTGCTTTCAATCCTCTCTACAAGAAGATATGTATGTATTACATTTAAAGTTCAATCCACTCATCTTGTTACCTTAGATCGTTTTGTTAAAGTATTTAATAACCAACTTACTGGCACCAAAGTTCTCTACCAATAATAATTGGATACATCTTGGGCGGCATTTAAAGTCTTAAAGAAAACATTCAGATTGCCTTAACCTCCGGAGAATACTACAATTAATCACTCAACCCGATTATTTGCTACGAATTAAATCCCAAATTCGAATGAGCGTTTAAATTTAAAATGGAATATAAGACCAAAATTAAAATTCAGCAATCAAGTAAAGAATTCAAAATCGATTTAGTTTTTTTTTGTATAACTTAAAATGCACCCGTACTTTTGTAATATTGACAGTGAATATGTTTTACATCTTCAAGTCTCGAACTCGGGATGATCCTCCCACAATCACGCGAAAGTCACCAATGTGAGCCTCGACGTCGCATTGAGGTAGACGTAACGTTTATGATCTATGATGTCCAAATGCATGTTCAGATGCTTTCCAAAAAGAAAGCAATAGAACTAATTAAATCATGTACCGACACTTTATACCAGGCATGTCAAATTTACGGCCGATCTGTGATTTTTTGTGGCCCACGGACTTTTTTACGAAACAATATACAATGCTGCCCAATTCATAATTTTTATAAACATTGTATAAACACACTATTTGAGATTATGATGATTGGAAATTATCTGGGAGAATCTAGTAAGTGGGGTTGGTGTATTAGTTTTATTCCCAAAATTGGTTTTTGCACATCAAATACGTGAAATGTTAGGCAGCACTTAAGCGTGTGAACGAATGTTCTCTCTTATGAAAAAATAACAAACACGGTAAAGATCACGGTTTGAGGACACGTTTTATATGCTGTATGGAAACATAGCCTTTTTCAAAATGACCAAGTCAATTATTAAAATGACTTTAGCACAACATTTAAAGCATGACATTCACAGCTTTCCCACAAATATTTTTGTTCATATTTCACGATAATATAGAGGCTAAATCGCTAAACATTTTATGTATACTTAATTTTCTTTTTGTAACATTAATGATCTCAAAATTGAGTGTTTTTATTTGATAGTTACAATATTCTTTATGGAATACTACCCACTCAGTATTTTCAATTTTCAATGTGGCCCTTATGATTAAATTCGTTTGACACGCATGCTATTGTCGTAGCATGATTTTAACCAAACTGTAGAGTGATGGGTTGTCGTATTTCCAAAAATATACCTGAGAAAAAGGAAAGGCTTTGTAAACACATTTAATAAATCAATGTAAGCTTCCAACTGTTTTTATAACACTGTACAACCTCGTTACTCTATGGGGCACTGAGTAATAGCCTTCCGCGAACTACTGGTGATCTGAATCTCACTTATCCGAGAATACTTTTGAGACGTTTGTGAGACCATCCCAGGCCTATCTTACAGTTCTCAATACCCCCTGGATAAGAGGTATTGTTGGATCCTTATCAAAGAAGGGTTGTACAAGCTTCCAGAGGGGGTCCTTGATACACGGCATATCCAAGTCTCGATGATTAGTCAGTCCTATTAGAAATGTATAAAGTTTCATCCACAATGATCCTTACACCGTTTCTGAAATGCTTGTCTCTTGCCCATTTGCGTGTTCACCAGGTACTTATACGCATGCTTGAGCAGTCTGAGAAACTGCGTGTACAACTTCAGACAATTTTATGAGTTATGATCATTTATCACGAAATCCTTCCTCGCGAAAGTTCACCTGTCTTGATTCCGAACCAATCCTGTCTTGAGATAAATTAGATGTATCGTGTCACGTCATTAGCATCGGTATTCAAGACTTTAGACCATCTTTTATTTCGCCATGGGGTGAGACATACTAGTAACTACTGTGAAACAAACGGATGAATTGCAAAAATGATATATGTCACAGAAACATACACGTTTGTATAAACTATTAAAGTAGAGATACAGTGGAAACGGCAGTTTAGAAAATACAAACCTATTTATTTGCAAGCAACATTGATAACATTGTATTGTATATATTATTAGTGTTATTTTATAGGTATTAATAATATATATCAATATTGAATAATGCAGTTCACATGACCTGACATATGAATATATCAATGTAGTAACATGTGCTACTTTTTTTTTCTAAGCACTACGTCTTACTACCCGTTTGGATTATACGCTTATGTACTAATTACTATAATGGTTTTAGTGATTAGAAAGGCTATATTTAACGTAAGTAAACCAGCATTTGCGTGGAGGGAGAGTGAAAACCATTTAAGGGGAAAAACCTCAGTTCATCCAAATGAGATTAGAATCTCAATCTCCCCGTCATCGGCCGTCTACTCTACTGCGAGAGTAGTGCGTTAGACCACGTGGCCACCGAAGAGGGTAACATGTTTTACTGTATGATAGTGTTCTTTTTACCGTGTACTTAGTAAATATATTTTGTCGCAACATTTTACTACCCATCCGGGACACAAGTATTTAATCACACTAATGAGGCAGGGTTAAGAAACGTACCAGTATAATGTGGGGGAAGTGCACCCGGATTTACCTAAAGAGAGAGAGAAAGCTGAGAGCACTTTATGGGGGAAAAGCCCTCAGTACCCTTGGCCCTGATTAGAACCCTGACTTCCCTGTCACAGGAATATCAATCTATACGAACTTAACTTTTAGTCACTTTTCCCACTGCTGCGAGTCTTAGTAGAGTCAGATTTAGATACTAGTACGAAACATTTTTGACAACTGAAAAATGTACTAAAGCAAATTTGATATATTTATACGTCAAATCAGGTGATTTGCAGCTCTTTATTTTGATAATTATAAAATAACTAATAATGAAGTAAAATAATATCAATGCTAATTTTTTTCTGTATTTTCTAAAATTTTCTCTTTACCAAAATCATTCTAAATATCCATGGTAAAATTTTAACAAGAAGAACCATAAAGAAAACAGCTAAAAAAGTTAATGTAGCTTCTTTAAAGTATTAATATCTTAGGCCATGTTATCTTCGCTATCAATCCTAATAGATATTATCAATACCTTTCAAATAACACAAATAAAATAGCAATATGTTATCAATTTTTGTCTCAAAAAATTAAGTTTGGGATTTTCTTAAATGATACTATTAATAAATTTTAACTGCATTTGTTTATTTTTCTTTATAAAGTAATTGTTATTCATTATTTTTTTACTCTGGTTTAGTACCCAAAAAAAATTACGAAAAAAATTGGTACAGCCCAAACAAACCAAATAAAGGAAGTTTAAATATATAATTTTGTCTTCTTAATCTTTAAATGTTTGCTATGGTCACAGTATGGCCGCTATAATATAATATTATTTTGGTTGAGAAAGAAAATAATTCTAGACCAAGGTAACTTTTTTTTAGTTATTGGAATTTTATAATCATTGATTTGTATTTGAATCAACAAAATGGGGCGTATTACAGTAGGGACACGTAAACATGTTATGACCTCCGTTTAAAAGGGTATTGTTAATTCCAAATTAGAGTTGGGCCACGAGTTCCTTCTTGGGGATTGTAAACGAGCCGTACTGATGTACTAACTCGGTCCCGGCTGTTATTCCGCTCCATTTAGGATGTTTGTAAATGTTTTCTCAATCTGAGCGAAACACAGCAAGTGATGGACAGCAAGACACCAAAATTGCTAAATTAATATAATATAGTCACATAACATAACATAATATAAGGCAAATATATAGTTGGAGCTGAATTTATATATACCCACAGGTCTATTATCTGAAGTAATCCTCCTGGCCAATGAACATTGGCCAACTAAGCTATGACGATAATCTTCCTGGCCGGTGAACGTGGTCCAACTAAGCTCTAATGATAATCATGATAATCCTCCTGGCCAGTAAACGTGGTCCAACTAAGCTATGACGATAATCCTTCTGGCCAGTGAACGTGGTCCAACTAAGCTATGACGATAATCTTCCTGGCCGGTGAACATGGTCCAACTAAGCTATGACGATAATCCTCCTGGCCAGTAAACGTGGTCGAACTAAGCTATGACGATAATCGTTCTGGCCAGTGATCGTGGTCCTACTTAGCTATGACGATAACCCTCCTGGTCAATGATCGTGGTCCTACTTAAATATGACGATAATCCTCCTAGTTAGTGATCGTGGCCCAACTAAACTACGAATGTTTTGGACAAGGGGTTCCGTGGCCCAGCTGTTACTCACCGAAAAAATTGACCACTATACGCATTTAAATAGCCAAGTATTCATTTTAGCAAATACATTTATTTCGTTTTAATTCTCGCATGTATTCTTAATTAAAAAACGCTACAATGAACATTAAATATGTTTTGAAATACATTTTAATGTCTTAAGTAAATGTTTGTAAAAATGTGCCTCGCGTGATGTCAATGTCTCTAGGTATAAAATAGAAAACTACACATGATGTGATGTCTATTTCGGTGTTATCCGGAGGGCGAGACGGGCTCTTAGGCCGGTCTTGGTTTCATATGTTCATCTTGTGGTGTATGTTGTTTGATTGCCCATTGTGCGTGCCTGATGAAGGAAGATTATCGCTCCTTGATTGCATCACATGATGTAATCACAGTCCCCGTGTGACCATTGAACGATGATTTATTTATTTATTTACCATCACTTAATAAGTTGCTAATTGGTTCCAAAAAACACCAAGAGTACAACGCTTCCTTATAACAAGAAAGCTGAGTCAAGAAGTTAAAATGTTTTGATCAATGTTTAGAAAATATAATTAAGAAAATACCAATTAGTACCATAATTTATGTTTACAGTGAGATCTCGATAGCGAGAAACTTTTTGACAGTTAAAAAGTATATTAAAACAGTGTTGATGTGTTTATACTTCAAGTCATTTGATCTGCATCTTTCGATTTCCATAGATAGTTTCAATATCTATGAAATAACTATAATAATAAGGTAAAATGTTATTAATATGCACCACAAAAATTATGTTTATATTTTTTTTAAGTTCCTTCCAACCATATTTATACGATATTTTACTGGTTTAATAAATTATCTAATATTTAATATTATTTGTTGGCTTTGTGTCTAACTACCCGTCTGGAATATCTAAATTTGAATATTTTGGTAGGGTAGGAATGAGGACGCGGTCACAAAAAAAAAAGTTGAATGTACTTGTGCATTGTCTTATGAATTGGTACATTTAGTGCGAAACTTCTAAACACAAGCATATATCGATACGGTCCAATTTTCATAGGAAGATCTTATTATAAAACCCAAAACTAATTTTTTGCGAACCAAATTGATAACATATTATCATTCAATTAGTGTTATCTTATATGAAGTTGAAAATAATATCAGGTCATGGTTGCAACCGTACCTAACATCACATTTCAATTAGTTTAGAAAAAATAATTTTTGAACATGGGAAACAAGCCAGGAATCTTAGAAATTAACGTAGCACACGAGAGCAGCTCTCGCCAATTAACACCCAGCCCACTGCTAGGAATATTGGTATCTTCTCGGTGAACTAACTCTCAAATGAATGCATCTCCTCAAGAAATAATGAAGTACATTGTTTGTAAATAAACGCCAATAACACATGCCATTAGACACAACGCAGGCATGAGGATAGGATAGGAATGACTTGGCACAACTACAAGAAAATCTGAATCAATTATGAAGATGATGAAGGATTGGTTGAGCACTTAATGGAGGCTTTTTGCGGATCTTCTTTCATTCGGGTAACTGTATGTTTAGTAGCAATCATAAAGTGTATTGAGAGCTGCCTTGTCAAATAAAATTAGAGCAGATGATCACATTAAGTATCTAAGTAACACTAATCATTGAACCCAGACGAAAAATCACTTCAGTCAACGTTTTGCTTGTGTAGACCTCAACCACTTTTTAATGACATCGGTAACCCTGTTAAATAACGTTGATAAATTAGTTCATTCATACATACGTTATGTACACCTATTATTTAATAACCAGCCCTTCAGTTTGGATTGATAGCATCATTACTCTACTCTGAAGTAGATTGCGAATTGTTCTGGAGTTATTATGCCACGTCATGCTGTGTCGACTAAACAAAAGCTCAAATACAGTCTATTTATGAAAGTAAATATTTTCATTTATCTGAGTTATTTAACGTGCACTGATTATATCAGAAAACTAGAATTTCTATGAGTGAGAGCGAAAGGGCCTACAGATTTTGCCAGGAAAGGTATTTTCACATACCTTCCAGAGTTATTTTACATGTTACAATCGATACGAGACCGATGGCTTTACTTCCTTACCCGTACGTATTTTTATCACTGTTGACCCCAACCGGGTTTGAACCTACAAACATCGGGTCCTGAGGTGAGCACTTTAGATCAAGACCCCCGAGGTGGGCATGAAAACTACAAAAGTATACAATGCGTATACATTTATATTTAGAGGCATGTGACCTGCGACTGTTAATTTACATATATAATATCAACATATATATATATATATTAAATAATATTATACTATTATAGTAAAGTGTTGGCAATGTTGGCCACAAAAAAAATTATTTTATATTATTATCATTTAAACCGCGTCTTACTACCCGTTCGGTTTATATGCACTTAAGCTAATGTGTAATGATAGGGTGATTGTGAGATGAAATAGAGGACCTACAGTTTAACGTGAGATCCGAACCACGGTGGAGGCCTGGCATTCCACACATTCACAAGTTGTGATTAATACACGTTTTGTCAGAGGTAAAGGAAAGGTTTGGTAACCAGATAAATCTGTGCCGGCACCGAGTATTGAACCCCGGATCCCAGAACAGAAGTCTGACACCTTAACCCTAGACCACCAGGCCACCCGTATATTTTATAAAGGTTCCTTCATACCAAAATCTTACAATTCACTAGAGTTTAGACACAATCACTGATTTGCAAAGTGTGCCATGAGCACTTTCTTTACCTTAAATGCAAATACTTTAAAATACCGCTATAATTATTTTGTTTGATTCATATTTCATTTTGATATCTATTTAAGACTAATTAATGGACCAGATATTTTATTCGACCTTACTTAAGAAATAACATTTTTATCAGTTGATTTTGCCCTGTATCACAACTTCTTTATCTTAAAATAATAAAGCACACTAGATTGAATATAATTCTGCAAGTGGGAATATAAAAAATAAAAAACCAACACTTTAACGTGCATTTAATTAGGACACTAAAATCTACATTTTATATTCATGACTCATCAACTTCCTTTATTTATCAGAAATATAAGATTAATAAGATTGTTGACAGTAACTAAGCACGAAACTTTGTAAAATGTATTTTAATATATTTTTTTAGTACCACAGCATACTACCCGTTCGGGTTATAAGCTTATTTACTAATTATGCTAATGGTTTTAGATATACTGAAGATTATATTAATATAGAGTGTACCCGAATTTGCGTAAAGGGAGAGTGGGAAACCATTTTGGGAAAAAAACCTTAGTACATCCGACCGAGATTCGAACCTTGATCTACTCGTCATCAGCAATCTAGTCTATTGCAAGGGTAGTTACTATCATTATTTTTTAACACCTTTGATCAGTCAATAGCGCTTTTATAAATGGAGCTAAGGGTCCAGAATTTGACTCCAGCGTGGATAAAAATGTATCATTGATTACTGTTTTAGAAAGTTTACGTTAAATATCACAGAATATTATTAATGATTAATATTTCTCAGTTACAATAATATTAGTGTATTCGCTCTGTTAATTAAGTCAGATCAATAAAATGTAGCTCCATAACCACTTTTGAATCTATATTGGAAAATGGATTGAACTTCTTTGGTATTTTAATTTTTTTTTAAAAAGAACATGTATAATAATATATCTATAAAAACTCATTTCTTAATATATGTTTGGATTTTTTGTTTGTTTTCTGCTCTGTAAAATAAACTACTGAGTAATTGTTGCGATATAAAATAGTATCTAGTGTTTTGAGTTATGTGTGCAGTAATTACTGAATGAATGAATTTATATTCATTTAAAATAATATGAAGACAATATGACGCTTTCAGACCTCCCATGATGAGGTAGTTTATTTATTCCTTTTGATTTTTAAGTAATTGTCATGCCATTTAATTTGATGACCACCTCGCTATCTCGCAATTACTAAAGAGTTATTTTGGTGTGTGGAGCCAGAGCCCATCTTGAATAACTTGAGAATGAACGTTGATATTTAAATTTAAAAAAACAACTCCATTATGATCCGTCACACAGCGCTCGTGGCGTCGAGAGACGAGTAATAACGCTCAGAAACAGACGCTAAGCCGTTGACTGATGGGTAACTTAGTGGTCAAATGTATTTTCAAAACTCATTCTTAATGACGTCACCTACGTGGTGATTTTTAATCTATTTTGCAGATCCCGTTTCATCTTAAAACGGGGCGTATGGGACGCAAGAAAAAAACAGTGGTTTTGCAGTTTTTATGGCAACATATTTTTTTGGGGTCATAATAAGTAAGACATTGCTCTAATAGCAACGTTTAGTTTAATTTTGTTCACATGCTGATATCAGCAGTTGTTGAATATCCATCATGAGCATAGCGGCATTAGATGGGAAACCTTTTAAACGAAGAGAAAAAGGTTTCATTAAATTCTAGGACACCTTGACAGATATTCAAGAGATGTTGAGTTCACCAGGTAAATAAAATTATGCTCTCTGTTTCTTAGGGGAGCAGCATTTTATTTATTTTGTCCAAATGAATGTTTTGTTTTAAAAACTGCAAAAACACTGCCTTTTCTCTAGTACCATAAATCCCCACATTATCTTGACGCACTTAACTGCCGCTGATGTAGAGATTAGGGCTCGAATCTAGGTCGGATGTACTAAGGGTGGTTTTTCCTAAATGGTTTCCCACTCTACCACCCCGCAAATATAGATACACTTTCTCTAAATTCTACCTTCCTCATCCCTGACTCGTTTGGTTGGAATTATTATTATTATTATTATTATTATTATTATTATTATTATTATTATTATTATCACCGCGTCTTACTATCCATTCAGGTTATACGCACTTAAGCTAATGTGTAATGGTAGGGTGATTGTGAGATGAATTGGAGGTACCTACAGTTTAACGTGGAATCCGAACCACGGTGGAGGCCTGGCATCCCACACATTCACAAGCTGTGATTAATACACGTCTTGTCAAAGGTGAAGGAAGGGTTTGGTAATCAGATAAATATGTGCTGGGACCGAGAATTGAACCCCGGACGCTAGCACAGAAGTCCGACACCTTACCCCTAGACCACTAGGTCACCTTTAGTTAGTACATATGCATGTAGCCTGAAAGGGTACTAAGATGTGAGGCTAATAAAACTACAATAAAAAAAGTGAAATTAAGATCAGAAAAACACTTTGACCAATTTTTTTTAAAAATACACCATAAGATCGAAAATTAACTATTTTAAAATAAAATACCCATCAAAGAGACTCTAAGTTAGCTATTGTCAAATAAAGAGCACATAAAACAATTCACCACGTAATCGGTCGGGTTCGAGGGTAATCCTGTAAATAATTAACCCGATTAACCGGCCGTGGGGTGGGGGGTTCTCTTAACTTATCTTGTACTTTGCTAAGACGTCCCAAGGACGAGTGCGGTAAACACACGCGCCGACATTTATGTCCCAGCACGGGAATTACTATAATTACAACGTTATAGAGCGGGATGATGTGCCTCTTAAGACTGCCCAGGGCGATATGAACGGTAAGTTCTACCTCACGAGTGAGGATCATTTCCCTGGACTGCGAGAAGGAAGAGCGTTCAACCAAGAGTTGCGCTTTGCACCTGATGCCATCGTTAAAACGGAACATAACGGTTAGTAACGTGAGAGATTGTGTGTGTGTGTGTGTTGCACTCATACTAAGATATTATATAGTATATTATGCTAAATACGAATATTAGTATAGTTTGTTGTATTTTTTTAAAGCAATGCATAATACTGCCCGTTCGGGTGATACGCACATTCACTAATTACGCTAATGTGCTTAGGAAGGTTTAAACTGGAGGAGTTTAGACCCAACCTGGGTCAACGGAATTTTCTTGGGCGATAAGAATCCGTAGTTCAACTTCCTTCGGAGGGGAAGTAAAGCCATCTGTACTATGTCGATTGTACACGTAAAAGTTCCCTGGAAGATAACCGAAAATACCTTTTCCAGCAAAATTATTAGGCCTTATTGCTCTCGCTCATAGAAATTCGCGTGTGCTGATATAATCAGTCAGTTCAGAAAGTGAACGTTAAATACCTCAAATAAATTAAATTAAATTAATCTGGAGGTAATGTACCCTTATTTGCGTGGAGGGAAAGTGTAAAATAAACCTTCAGTACCACCCTACCGGTATTCTAACACCGATATCCCCATCGTTTGTTGTCCAGTTTATTTCTAGAGTGACGCCTTATGGAAGATAAAAATAAACATATCAGGGTCATAACAAGTCAATAAAATCGATACGTGCGTTGGTGGCCGAACGGATATATATACGCTTGATTCACACGCTGCACCGAAAATAAGATAGCAGAATCTTTTTGAGTGGTGTAGCAACTCACACGTTAGCAGAAATGTATATTGACCATGAAACATTGCAAGGAAAACTTAAAACAGCTGATTATCAACATATTTGGTTTTATACTGGATTAATTTTAAAGCATGGGGCTGAAAAAATTAACACCCAACCTTCGCCCACCACATTACTGCTCCTGTGGTTGGTTAAACAGCTAGTGAAGGAGAGAATGGGGGAACCATGATCCCTACTGACAAATCAAAAAAGTATTTGTTTGAATGCAGTAGCGGTGGAACAATATTTATATAGGGAGAGGGGGGGTCAGTTAGATAATTGGGGTTTTTTAGGAACTTGTCTCACCAAGAGAAACCTTATTCTAGCAAATATTTGGAGATTGTATGCACTTTGAAGCTATTTAGAGGGGTCCTCAAATATTTTTTTTAATTATATGCATTTAGAAATTATTTGAAGTGGTCTTCCCCCTCTAATTATTCACAAATTGGATGCCTTTAGAATATATTTGGAGTTTGTTTTCGATCGTATTATATTCAATAATATTGGAGGGCTGCGAAATTAATCCAGCGAAAAAAAGTGTATTCCACTGGGGACGGAATGAGGGGGGGGGGATTAATTGAAGGGGTGTGTAAATGACTTCTCCCCTCCTTCCCCCCATATGCCCACCGGTTTCATCGCTCCTGTTTGAATGTCTGCCTCGTTTACATGTCTATCTCTCCTCGTTGCAGACGCTTGCTTGGTGACGGACGCCGCAGGATGATGAGAGGAGGAGGGACGCCATGACGCGCGCCATGAGGACAAGGCCCGCCGCCATATTGGTGCTACAGTGGCTCCTCTGGTGGCGACTCGCACTGGCTGACAACTCCTCGCTGCCGCAACTCACCATAAACAGGCACCGCGAGGGAGACATGTACTCACCTAAAGGTAACAATATACACTCTCAAGTAGGAGGTGGTTTAAGGAAGGAGGAGGGAGGGAGGAACGCAGGAGGAAGTTTAATAACATTCATTTATTTACGAGGGATACTAGGAAAGTGAAGGTGGATGGATGAAGGGTTCTGGATGAGAAAGGGTTTAACAGTAGTCAGTTATTTAAGGTTGGGTTTATATTTACGCTTAATGCATAATTTATAGCGAATAGTGCATAGCACACAATGCGCAAGAAGTTAAAACACTTTGTTTTTTCAATGGTAGCGCTTATAATCGATACATAGTGAAAAGTGTAAAGCGCGTGAATTTGATATAAATTTTACTTTTGATGTGTGACCATTTAAGTCGATGACCCTTGTATCAGCCAATATGAATGCGAGGAAAAGCTCTAAACAATTAAATGCTAGTAGGCTATACACCGCAAACAAAAATTAGTTGCTGTGTTCATGTTTGAAATCTTGCGGTATCGATACTGAGACCATCGCGACCCTCTTGATGCCCCACAAGCGTTCAAATTCAAGACATTGTGTCCACTGCGTTTTACTACCCATCCAGGCTATCCGAATTTAACCACCCTAATAATAATAATGTAGCCCAATTTGTGGAAAGATTAGCCAGCACTAATGTTCCGTTTCCCAAGGGACACCCTAATATACTAATCGTACATCCTTTCCGTGGAGGCTATTTCCATGTCCCGATGTGATGTTGAAGATAATGCGTATGAGGGAGTGGAACCAGTGGAAACCCTTCCTAATTTGAGCCTAACTAACCTAGCCCTGATAACCGTTGTGGCAATTCCCCTTTCGGGAAAAATACCCAAGGTACCAGCCGGTAATCAAACCCGGGACCCTTAGGCTCGTAGCCAGGTGCACTGACAACTCACTATGCCACTGTGCTGGTTCCCTCCCTAGTGGGGTAAGTAGAGTTTAAAGGAGTTGTATCCTTATTTGCGTGTATAGAGAGGACACCATTGTGGAAAAATCACCCTCAAATCACCCGGCCAGGATTGAAATCCTGATCTCTCCGGAACCGGCAAACCACACCTTTCCACCAATGCTTGTTTTAATATTATAAATGTACTAGCATTATTATATGGATGCGACTAAAAGGTCGCAAAAGAGAATTAACCAGCGTAGAAGATATTTTGGAAGTTATGCTATCAGTACCACTCATCCCAATACAAGCATTTTTTAAATTAAATTTTAACTATAATCATTATAATCACTTTATATTTATTTATTTATATATATATATATTTATTTTTATATATATATTTATATATATTAAAGTGATTATAATGATTATAGTTTATAATGATTATATATATAAAGTGATTATAATGGTTATAGTTTAATTATTTTTTTAAATGCTTGTTTGAATATATACGTATATATTTTTCAATTAATGGGGTCGTGACCCCTTGACTGAAATCCACTGCACTAAGCCCTGTATTATAAACACGAACCTTCTGAATACGTTCAAAGATTGCAGGCCAGCGCTTATAAATAGTGACAGCGCTCTCGGACAAGGCAGAACCTAGCTTAACTTTGCCAGTCTCGTAATATATCCGATTGTCAAAATGTTTCAGGGTCGTCGTGTCCTTTAAACAGTTGCGTCGGAGGAGGAGAGACGGTATCCGGACAAGACGACCCGTGTCAGTGTCAGTGTAAGCCTGACCTTCCTGTCTTCAGGGATGACCTGCTGCTGTGCGTGAACGATATACACGGTAAGAGAATATTGCTCGTTATGATCACCTTTAAGCTGACCTTTCACTCTTCAGATGAGTCAATCAAACAACTCAAATAGGTAAAGTATTCCATGTCTTATTTATTACAGTGGTTTTCCACTTCCCTCTCCACGCTAATGCGGGTATGTTTTCTCTAAATCAATGCCCCAATCCCTACCGCTTAAAGTTATTAAGTAGTTAGTAGCCTGGTCAAACAAATACTCCCCTAGGCAATATTTTCCTCGGAAAAATTTTATAGAATAATTTTGGTAGAAACATTTAGAAAATACAAATATATTTTTATGGGTAGAAGTGATAAAGTTTTACTGTGCTATCAGTGTTATTTTATATGTATTGGTATTGTATATTAAGAGTGACAGCTGCAGATAACATGACTTGGTGTATTCATATTAAAGTTTAGAGGAAATATATCAGTATTTTCGTGAAGGGAAGGTGGAGAACCTTATAGGAAGAACTACACTCAGTACATCCAACCTGGATTCAAACCCCAACATTCCCGCTATCGGCGAACCAGAAGAAATGAGCTACACATCTATACCATTTGCCTACCACCGTGGGTCGTAGCTAATGTTTATAATGAGAATTAAATAGCTAACCTATTATATTTGTTAGTTACGGTTATAACCGCATCTAAATATCATATTTAAATTGCATAGTAAAACCTGGATACGAGAATCAAACCTTGAACCCTTGGTCTAGTATGACAACGCTTACCCACTGAGCTATCCAGGAATAATACCACACTTAGGGCAGTTTTTCATTCATATTTTAAAGCAGAGTCTGTGAGGGACGTGCGGAAATAAACAATAATGTGTGGTCATTTAAGAAGAATGAAAATGATCACGGGACGATTCCTGAATAGCTCTATGGTTCAAGCATTGGCGTACTAAGCCAAAGGCCACGGGTTTGATTCCGGTGTCCAGGGGTCATTTTTTTTTTTCAATTTAAAAAATAAAATGTTTTTAACTTTAACCTATTTCCCCCTTTCCATCGGAAAATAGCTCTCCGTATATTAACGAAAGCGTTTTCCCGGTGTCAACATTTCAAGACATAAAACTGCAGTCCACTGCATCGACTCACCTACTGACCCACATTTACCAAGACGAGTTGGCTGAAAGTGTTCATGAAAGTATTTTCTTATTTTTCCTTTTTTATTTAGATTAGTACAACTTTCGAAATTGTTGTTTATAATAAGTGGTGTTTTCACTCGCTCGAGTTGAGATGTTTACAGAGGTGCTTCTATTGGATTGATCGCTGATTTTTCTTGGTGGCTGATGTACTGTACATCACTGCTTTTTATAGTTCAAGTTTGTAGATGCAACCAGTTTTCAGAATGTAATACATTAATTTTTCGCCAGTTTTGTTGTACAGGTTTACACATCACGACTCTGAACTGGAAGGAAAGTATTCAGTCCCCGATTGAGAGAGTTAAAAAAAATAGTGGCTTTTTAATTATCTTCAGGTATATGATAGCGCATTTTCATCCTCATGTCTCAGCCTCTTTCATATTAAGAGCGTTCATCCCAACCGGCCCAACCCAGCTCCCGGCTCGCGCGAGGGATGGGGGTAAAAGGGGAAAGAAAATACCAAGATATATCAGAAATGTGTGCAGTGCATTCGTATTTGAATGATTATTCAAAATTGTCTGCGTAGACGATAGGGGAGAAAGCGACGAAGTTTCTGGTTAATAACTACAGTATGTCCCTATTAAGACCGAATCAAGTATTGAGCACAATACTTATCTCTGAAGAAATTCTAAAATGGTCAAAAATTGCCTTTTTTTCTAACTTTTTATCCAAATTAAATTTAACATTTCAACAATGTTAAGTTTTAAGAACTTCTATTAACTCTTTATCCCCATTAATGTTTAATCATAAATGATCCACGTACAATAGTGTTCGTGTAAATTTACGATTTCTAGCCGACTGTATCACAGAATTTATGGGCATGTAATGCACGCTCTTAATATTTTATATAGAAATAAAAAATAAATAATATAATAAACAGCACTCACCATTGGACGTGCGACAAAGGCGTCACTTTATTCTGTTTTACCGGTGACTCGAATTACCCTCGTGTATTGTGCTGTTTTTTTTATTATTCTCACTTCCCGTAAATACGTTATTTAAATTCTACCTTCCCTATCTCCACCTCATTCGTGTAAATATGCGGATAACGGAACGTAAGATGCGATTGAAATAAATACCGTAGTTGTTTTTATAAAAAAAATGTTCAAAAATATATTTTTTAATAAATTAAATTTGAATAAAATATTTTTAATGACAATCTCATATTTAGATTTTCTTAAAATTAAAATAATTTTCTAGCCATGTATATTCAATATTTCATGTTTCAATCCAAACAATCGACTAAATAAATATATGTTGACTATTGCAGACTCGTAAGATAGCTCTGTATTTCTTATTAAGGTGGAACAGAAGGGTAAGGTGTTAAGGTAAATATTTTATTTAGCAGATTTTTATAACAAACAAAGCTTTGATCCAAATAAATAAAATATTGCCCCAGTATATGGGTTTAATTTATTTTGCTAAATGAAGTAATCTCAATAGTTCATCGTGGAGTTTGAACATGACTTCAATGATCATCTAAATAGTTTCTGTCAAGGGTACCCACAAGATTTTTCTCCGAGGCTGGGGGTTGGGGAATGAAAGAGTATTGATACCCCCCAGTAAAGCGGGGGGGGGGTAAGATATTAAATTTAAGACTCAAAAGACGCTTTTTAAAGTAATTCTTATCTCCTTTTAAGATATATTTTTTCAAATCCACCCAAACTGGTCGGTGGACACTTGACCTTGACAATTTGAATGGTGAATGAAGTTGGAATTGATCGTGCATGCGCCAAACTATCAACCCTAAATTCAGCAGGTGGCCTCGTGGCGGGCGCTAGTAATTGGTTCATTATTTATATTCTATAACTCTGTTGTCTGGGGGCACTGTTTAAGCGCTAGTGTTGGGCGGTATTAGCCTACTTCTAATATTTATACATCCTCAGAGTCTCAGGGGAGGCAATTGCCCCCTACCGCCCCCCCCCCCTGCCGGTGCCCCTGGTTTCTGTTAACACCACTATGCTATGCTCATGACAGATCAAAAACTACTGAAACTAAACTAAACATACCTGCCGGATATTTTTTATTTATCTTGGCTTTATTTTTTACTATATTAAACTATAAAGAATACGTAGCTTAGATGACCTGGCGGTCTAGGGGTAAGGTGTCAGACTTCTGTGCTGGCGGCCGGGGTTCAATCCTCGGTCCANTCAAGACATCTTGTGAATGTGGGGAATGCCAGGCCTCCACCGTGGTTCGGATTCCACGTTAAACTGTAGGTCCTCCATTCCATCTCACAATCACCCTACCATTACACATTAGCGTAAGTGCGTATAGCCCGAACGGGTAGTAAGACGCGGAGCTAATAATAATAATAATAATAATAATAATAATAATACGTAGCTTAACTCGCGTCCCCTTCTATCGCAACTTAAATCATTTAATGACGTTGCCTGCTGTTGACGTCACGTCACGTCAAGTAAAGTCAAATAGTATTCCCCTTATTCACGTATTTACGTTTTATTCGGCCAGTTTTAAAGAAACAGCACTGCCACAAAAACTATACACTTTTAAATAATTATAAAAAGATTATTACTGTATCACTATTTTTTTAATATGTTTTTTGACAAACGAATTATTTCTAAATTGTCTACAGCTTAGGCGATTTGGTTTATTCATGAAAATGGCGTGTAGAAGTCTTCCTGCTACGATGTAGACCTAAAAGGTCTGTGGAAGCATTTGTCTATCTAGAATAGGAAACAAGAAAAAGTTAATTTTGAAATTTAAGTCAATGCTGTCCAGCCACAAAATAGTAGATAGAGTAAATGTTTATAAACGTTAGTGGAAAAGGAAAAGTGCTATAAGTAGGTAAACAAGGCGCCTCATATTTTTAACTAATTATTTTCTTCCCTCTGTTACTATTTCGTACATTGGCATCTAAGTGTGATAGTGATTAGGATGCTGAGCTGCGTAAGGTTAATAATATGCAACCCGCTTCGCAAAATCTTCAAATTTACCAGCTTAAGCAATGTCGTTACAATAAAAACTAGTTTTCCCCTGCGTGATCCTTCTAACGTATGCGTGGTGTCACTGTAATACAAATAGTCTCAGCATAATCTTGACAAGTACTTCAAACAAACATATGTAAGCTCTCTACCCATGGGGTAAATCTTGTTGTGAGGTCCTCTCCTGAAGGCAGCTTGTTCGATTCCTATCTCGACACCCTATCATTAACGACTAGTAAACCATTATTCAGTGATATAGAGGGGGGGGGGAAGCCACCTCTAGTTGGAGAGAGGAAGCTATCCAACATACTCCTGTTGACGTCCGCCTCGCGGTCATAAGTCACGAATGAGACATAAGCCCAGGCGTTGACGGAGAGAACTGACCAACCTGGAACCTCATTTAAGTTGGGTGTTCAAATGAGTGTTCAAGTTATTTTTAACTTTTTTTTTTAAATAATCTCTGATTCACGTATTAACTAACATTTTCATTTGCATAAAAATTGTGAAGGACCTTGTTTAAACATTTTCATTGATTTATAAAATAGACTACCATGTTTATTGAAGTTTTTCATGAACTACTTCAGTGGCCGAATGTTCTAAAGCATAATTCTCTTGTTATACTTGTCTGCTGATGACAGGGAGATCCGGGTTTAAATACTGGTCGGGTATATCAAGGATGGTTTTACTAAATGGTTTCTCACTCTCCTTCCACCCAAATACTAGTAGTATATTACCTCTAAAATGCTTCCTGCTTCATCCCTACCTCATTAGAGTAACTATTGTCTACGTTTAACCTGAAAAAAATTGTTTGTGTTTATTTAAGCACAATAATTTCAATAAATACATTGAAGTGTTATTATTATTATTATTATTATTATTATTATTATTAATAATATTTGTTCTGTCTTTCGATAAATCCGTTTCATTGTCCGAATTGAGTACTCCTATATGTCCTATCAGAAACTTCATTTTTTAGATCCTGAGATCTCATCTTCTTGTCCATGTTTTAGCTCATGAATCACTTGATTTGGTGGTCTTCCTGGTTCATTTTCTCCACGTCCGCTTTGCCTTAATACGACTTCACTCAATAAGCTATTTCTTCTCTTAATGTGACACAACCAGTTGGCCTTTCTTCGTGTTCAGAATAGTTATTTTTTCACTAACTCTACTTAGGACTGCTTCATTAATCACCCGATTGGGCAATTTTATCCTCTACTATCTTACAGCACCATATCCCAAAGCTTTTCACATATTTATTCTCCATCTTTGCTTACACAACACTTTACCATTTTCTGCCTCATCTTCAGAATCAGTTTGCTAGTCAGTGGTATCCTCTTATTTCTGAAAGCAGCCTTGGCCATTGCATTTTTTACTTATTTTCTCTCTTCTTCTCTATTGAAAACGTATAAACGTGTATACTTGAGGTAAATGTGTTTTTTTTTAATTTGCTTGGAAGAACTTAAGAACATGCTTTCAAAATGAGGTATCATTTTATAAAAATGCTGGGCACCTCTTCAGTGTATAAGTTTTCATCATAGAAAATAGAAAATCATAAAAATCAGTTGGCTAGAACTCCGGGAATTGTTTCATCATTTTAAATATACCTCCACTACCGTGGTCAAATGGTCTAAGGTGTCTTTACTAAAATAGAATGTACTAACAATGACTGAAAGGTCGAGGTTTAAATCCTGGTCAGTTGTATTGAAAGAGATTTTCCTATATTGTTTCCCACTCTCCCTCCACGAAAATGCGGTACACTTCCACTATATTCAAACTTCCTCATTTTTCAAACATTAGCCTAACTATTATATACATGCGTTAACTCTAAAGGGTAGTAAGACGTGGTAGGTCTACTATTATATATTAGGAATGTGCAAAGCTTCGAAAAAAAAAATCGGCTTTGACAGTTACAAATCGTCGCTAGTAAAAATATTGACAGCTGTATAATACTCCATTTATAGTCAATTAATACACTTCAATATTCATTCAGGAAAAATCCGAAGTAATTGAAATGTAGATTTTGATGATAGCTTGATTTATCAAACTAAAACCAAATATTACAAATATTTGTTGTGAAAAATCATTTTACAAATAATGTTAGTGTACAAAATTATATAAATAGCCACAATTTAATATTTTTCAAGCATAAAACAACTATAAAAAAATTGCCCTTCAATTTAGCCTCGAGAATATTTCATGTAGTGTTGTTAGATTCGAGTTTGCTTCGAATTGAAAAAGTGGACTTCGCACACCCCTAATAAATATGTGTTGGTCTTGGGCGTGTCTAGCTACCCCACTGAGATAAGTCCTATAACAATAGTCTGGTTCCTCCACCTCAAGGAAGCAATTATAAGTAGTCAAAGGGAAATAACCTCGTTCCTCCACTTTTATGAATCAGGGGGTGAGGTTTGATGATTAACCCCCCTCTGTTGTATGGAAGTCCACGAGAACGGAAGAAACTTCGCACATGAAATTACAAAGGTTGTCTGTATCCGAACACTCTATGTATGCGCTGTCTCTTTATTATGTACTCTAGACAATTGCATCGGTAATCACGTGACCCAGTAGAAATCCCTCCGAACTGTCATCAAGGATGTTGATGCACCCCTCACACGCCCTTTAGTCAAAGTAATGAAGCAATACGTCATTGACACGTCCTCGGCGAGGTGTTTGACTGGCAACTATTTATTATTTTTTATTTTTTATTCTGCTAGAACTCAGAACTTTATTTTATCCGTCATTTAAATTGTACAGGTTGCTAAATCAGACACGTTTTATAATATTTTATATTATTAGCACCACATCTTACTACCCGTTCTGGTTATACTCTTTTTATAATATGAAGAAGTTGGTTATTTCTAAAAATTGAATTGATTATTGGCATACTTTAATTTTCGTCAAACAACGAGAAAACATTCGATGCAAACGATAAAATGGTGCCAATATTAAGCACTGTAGGTAATTTATTTTCGTAAGGTTTGGTATATGGTATTTGACATCAGGGGCAGTTTAAGGGCTTGGTGAACCAGGCGGCTTCCCTGGGCGTCAGATTGAGGGGGCACCAAACAGATCACCATCATAACTTAACATAACTTGAGAACGATATGAAACTAATTCCCAAACCTAACCACTCCAAACCTAACGTAACCTGGGCGTAATATTGGGGTTGCTAAGCATAACACTCATTTAATGTTTGATACCAACATGAAATTTGACATAGTGGTGTAGTTTATTTTGGTCAATAAAAGTGGATATAGTGTCACTCTTTCAAAGTTAATTTACATCCATCATCTTAGAAAAATGGACCCCTTAAACGGTATTTTGAATTATTTCCTAAGCCGTCCATTATTACAAAATTAAAGAGGATAGCATTGTCTACAAAACATGTTATAGTAGTTTTCTTTGTAATCCAAACAATTTTTGTAATGAAACATTTGTAGAAGGCCTACTGTATGATGGCCACTTCAGATTATTGTCATGTCACACCTATGTTACGTTAGGTTTGGAGTTGCTAAGGGAAAATTTAATTTTGGGTGGGGGGAGGTGTTACCGTAGTGTTAAGATTTACTATTAAACCCTAAGAATCAAGATCATTGTTATTTTATACAATAGTGATGGAACTGTATTTGTGTGAGGGAGGAAGGAGGGGCAATAAACAAAAAAGTATTTTCTGGACTTTCTACCATCTTCTCCCCAGTCAAGGTTAGAAGGTTTGATGCTCCTAGAAGATATTTGAATTGATCCTCGTTTAGAGAGTTTTTGAAAATCGTACTTGTTTAGCAGCTATTTGGAATAGTGCTTTCCATGAAATATTTTGAAATTTGTATATTTTAAAAGATATTTGAAGCCAGTAGGTTTCTCCTTTGGCAAATTTTTGATAATTTGCCTCTAAACGTATTTTAAGAAGTGCCCACCAGATATTTTTTTAAATCTGGAATACCCTAGAATCTCTTTGGAATTGTCCCCGCCTAGTTCCCCCCCCCCCGCCCCCTATTATGCCCAGGCTATGTTAGGTCTAGAGTGGTTAGTTTTAGGGCTTATTTTAATATTACCATCCTATTATTCCCGTTATACAAGGGGGTGCCAAAAAGCAATCCCACCTGGGTACAAAATTTACCCCGGGCCGACCTTGTTTGACATAATTGCTAAAATAATTGGTCTGCGGTCCCAAGGATGTAGCAAGGCTCATTGGTGTTTGGATTGGCTAATGCAGTGTTCGATAGTTAGTGCGTGGGGAGTGTAAATTCACCAAGTCTATAAATCAAGGGTCCTTCCAAGAATCCTCAAAACTATTCGGATACAAAACTTAAAAAAAAGGAACAAAATTCATGAAAGGTTGGCTAAGTTAGATTGGGTAAGAACCATAACTATATGTATAAATGATGGAAGGTATGAAAGTTAATTTTGTACTAGGTTATTGCACTCGGACTATTTATAATCCTTTCCTTGAGTTGTCTTGGAAGAAATCGATCCCCCCACCCCTCCCTTACCTTCACAGTGGAGGAACTCAGTTATGGAATTGTATTGATTGTATTTTGCACATCCCTTTTGATAGATTAATAGAGATAATCGGATCTAGTCCACACTTTTAATATTCAACATTTATTGAATTTACATTATATTTTGCAGTAAATATCTACGTGGTACAACATCCTTCTGTCTCCCTCTATCAGCCACCCAAGCAAGAAGGACAAAGGGGGAAATATGAGGGATGATTGCATCACGTTATTCGAATGTTCTAGAAGCAAATTCTTTGTAAGCAACCGTGTTGGAAAACGGAGGTGAGGACATTTGTAAAAGTTACCGAGTAGTCAGGACCTACGTTCGTCAAGATAAAACATTTTTTTTCAACTAACTTAGTCAGGACCGTAATTATTCCAAGTTGGTCACTAGATTGGATCAATATTGATCAAATTACACTTTAATCATCTCAGTTCCCTAGGAAGTGAAATAGTAGCAGGTGTGATATCGGATCGCGAATTCACCCTGTTAAATACAGCAATGGCGCTAAATAAATAAGTCATTAAATTTACAAAAGTGATTTAAACTATAACCTGACAGCAAATCACAGCATCCTAATCAGTATAATATCAAAACTCATGAATTGTGAAAAGTGAACCCTGTGATTACAGACGTTTTGCCTTCCGCGGGGCATGAATTGCGAACCCGAACATTACAAATATGGCTGCCCAAGTGGTGGCACGAAATAACGACAAGCTGATACCCGCAAATATACAACATAATCAAGGGAACTTTTTCGAATGGTGGATTAAACCAGGTCTCGTAAAGGAACTCGACCCCGCCCAACCTTCATTTTGTGGAGCGGTCAAGAGTCCACGGGGGCTAATGATAATGAGCCCGATCTTCAGCCCTGCCCACACCATCCATTACACACATGTCTCGTCAGTCTTTTCAGGTCCAGAGAAATCTCGAGGCCGTCACTTTAATTGAACGGTTGTCGCATACACTAGGTTGTCTGTGCGACATTTCAATAAATCAGTTTTCCAAAAACTAGGTTAACTATCTATGTACCACGTGGATATGTATATGGTAATGGTGGTCATGATTAGGTTTTAGCGTAGGTCTCAATCAAGGTAGGAGTAGCCTTAAGGAAAAAACGCATAAAATGACCCTTAAATTAAAATTATTAGAGAATTTGAGAGTGGTGAAAAATTTAGTAAATAAAAATCCTCAGTACACCCATCTGTGCGTTTAACCCTCCACCTCCCAATAAACTGCTAACTGGATTAAATTAGCTTAACATTTAGACCACGTGCCCACCGATGTGGGTGGCAGCTTATTTAATCACAGTATAATACAACTTCAACTCAAATTCTTTTAGAACACTTTAAATTGTTTCAAGAAATATTTAATGTAAAAATAAAGTTTTATCTTATTTGGAGGTTGGAGGTGCATTTCACCATGAGCCACCCCAAGAAAAGAAAAACACACCCTCTCTTTAAAAATAATTTCTTTGTACGCCTTTAATTTCGACCCAATCGAGATACGACTCAATTTCTCAGAAGTAGCGCCTGAAGCTCGTCCTGGTTTAATTAAGCTAATTTTATGCATGGTTTTAAGAGCTATCGATTTAATGGGGAATTATTTACAGTATTTATAAACACTGTAAGTTATTTATTCAGTTGAGTTGACATTTAATGGTCAACAGTAATCAATATTTTAAAATCCGGTTAGCTGCTTTGAAAAACTGAAACAAATTGAACAAGATACTTAGTTTGCCAACAAAATTGTAAACAAAATATTATTAGTAGGCTACATATTTAAAAAAAAAATATTAGGACTGACTAGTTTATAAAATGTTGACAGCTGGAAGTAGTCCCGTTTTTTAAAAAAAATGCTTGTGTTTATATATTAAAATATATTTTAGTTAAATGATACATTGGCCAAGTGGAATTTAAAATGGTATAGGTAGAATCCCTGTTAGGCAAATTGAACTTACTCAAGGGATTAAATAACATTATTATTATTAGCACCGCGTCTTACTACCCGTTCGGGTTATATGCACTTACGCTAATGTGTAATGGTAGGGTGATTGTGAGATGAAATGGAGGACCTACAGTTTAACGTGGAATCCGAACCACGGTGGAGGCCTGGCATTCCTCACATTCACAAGATGTCTTGTCAGAGTTGAAGGAAGGGTTTGGTAATCAGATAAATCTATGCCGGGACTGAGGATTGAACCCCGGCCGCCAGCATATAAGTCTGACACCTTACCCCTAGACTGCCAGGTCACCTATTAAATAAAAAGAAGGGTGTAATGAGTCGAGATTCTTATTCAAAAGAACTGAGCTTTTATAGTAACTAACCAGGATAAAAACCTTTTAGTTAAAACCAATATAGTTGGGCACGTAGAAATAGTTTATTAAAATAAATTCCCCTCGATTAATAGCATATATATTTAGATACAATTTTAATTGAATAAAATACTATATATTGTAACGTAAGCTATGAGAGCCAATCGGATCTAGGTAATTTTTTGTTTTCATTTAAATGTCCTGGTAGCCTTATTTAAATATCCAGATTGATTTTGGTTATCTTATTTAATGAGCTCTTTTTAAAGACACTGACTATAGCAGTCTGCAACTTACAAACCAACTTAAGGTGTAGTGGAAGGGAATGCGTGTCAAGGTACGTATTTTTATAGTTTTTATAACAAAAACGAACTGGTAATAAGACGCGGTGCTAATAATAATATTTATAACAAAAAAACTCTTCGGTGAAAATAAATAAAATGTTGTTTAAGAAAACACACAGGTTAATTTTCTACACACAATCATCTGATCTGATCATCATCATCATCATCATCATCATCATCATGAACTGTTTACATCATGTGGTCATATCCACCTAATAAAATGCCTCCATCTCCCTCTGTCCTTACACAGTTCCTCCCATTTCATCTCTTCCTTGATCTCCCTTGCGGTATCTTCCCTTCATACTTCATATCCATTAATCTTCTTGTAATCCCCTCCCCTTCAATCCTCATTACTTGTCCATACCATCTCATCCTTACTTCCACAACTATCTCTTGGGGTGTACTCCCTGTACCCCAGCTATTGACTGTACATCTTTAATCCTAATCCAATCTCTTCTGGTGACAGCATGCTCCTCAAAAACTTCATACTCATGGCCTCCACTTGACTGGTTTCTCTTTTATCCAAAGTCCAAGTTTCCCCTGCATACGTAACTATGGGCATGAATTATGTCCTATACAGTACTTCCTTACCCTTCAGGGGCAGTTTTCTTTTCCATAGCAGGTCTCTTAAACACCCGTATAGACCTCTCCCTGCTGCCCTCGTCACACTATATCTTCTCTGATGCAATTTTTTGAATATTTGTCACGGGTATCGCTGAATCCGAACAAGACTTTTTCTTTTCATATAAAAATCTTCTCTTTAGATGCCACTATTTTTTAAGCATATTAAATAAAAAACTACAAGACGTTCAAAAGAAAGGAAATCTACTTTACTATATTTAAGATATTTCTATAGTAAAATAAAATACTTTATTCATTAATTTGCTAAGCATAAGTTTGAATACACCATTAATATCAGGGAGTAAATATGTAGGGAGATGTTAAGAGAAAAGGGTTTGTTTAAAGAGAGCGAAACATAAACTGATCAAGCAGCAAGTAAGCTCATTCACATCGGTGATCACGAGGACCAAAAATGCGAGTATGTTTTCTGATGATTAGGGGATGGAGTTTGGAGCCCAGTGGTGGTATATAGATGGCTTATCCAAAAAATGTTCCCACTCTCTCTTCACACAAATGCTGCATACACTTTCTTTGGATTCTACATTTTTCATCCTTGTCTCCTTGTCTCATTAGTGTAACATGTGGCAACATGCATAGAAAAGAGAAAAAAACATAATAAATATCAGGAAATCAGGGAATTGTCCGGGAATTTAATTAAAATGAGCAAAAAACATGGAATTTAAATACTTGACTTAAGAAACCTTTTTAAAACTTTTAACGTATATTTTTAAAATTGGTTATCAATTTGATAATCACTGTAATAAACGTTAAAATCATCAGTTACTGAGGAAGACCAGAAAAAAAGTTTTGGCAGAAGAAGTCTAGTCTGAAAAACCTGGGAAAGCTATGAAATTGTATAAGTAGGCTAATAATGATGCAGAGGTAGAGGTGGTTCGGATAACAGACCTATCTGGCAGGAAAACGCTGAAATTTTTCAACAGTTTAGACACGATTTAATTTAAAAATACCAAATTTTGTTTAATTAATTATATTATAAATATCCATCGTGTATGATAGAACAATAATTATGATAACACCATAAATTATATTCTTGTAATTAATGTTTGATTTAATTTTAAATCAATCAAAATTACGTCTTATTGTAACAAAGTAAATATTAATTTGTAACTTTCGTAATAATATAGTTCATATTAAATTTACAAGTTAAAAAGAATTTAAAAAAAATGGGGTCTGGTTGTGTCATGGACACGGCCGTGTGTTTTACGTGAATGCGTTTATGTAACGGGCTATATATTTTTTTAATAAAATATGTTTATTTATGTATTTAGGATAAAAGCAAGTAAACAAATAATTATTGTGTTACAATATAGCTTTATTAATTATAGGTCTGTGATACGAAAAGTACGACACAAATGGCATACAAGATACATCGAGATTTCTGGTATTCTAACACCTTATTATATTCACTGTCACTACTTTAAACTAATGTTTTATATACAATCGATATATTTTTGATAATATTTTTTTATTCTAACACCTTATTATATTCACTGTCACTACTTTAAACTAATGTTTTATATACAATCGATAGATTTTGACGACATCTGACGATTAAAACCTAAACGAACATCGTAGCTTCTCCGAGTCAAAAGTTATACTAATTGCAAATCTCGATACGCAGCAAAATAACCTCAATATGGCGGTGCTTCCCCCTCCACCGCGCGCGATGCGTCACTGTTCTCGCGTATCGTAATGATTTCTTTGGTCCTTTAGCTATCCAGTGGTATAATTTAATTTTGGATGTAGAGGATAGATTCGAAACTACAACGCCAAACTGTATCCCCCGATTTTGTTATCATTAGGTTTTTTGGATTACCCCCGTATGGTAGCAAATTTATAGACGTATTCACGTCAAAAAACTTGAAATGTTGATAAACATCGCCGTTTCATGACCCTCTGAAACCAAGAAAGTGATTTTTGCGGCGACACCTGTCTGTGTGCTTATATCTCTGCATAGAGCCTAAATCATTTCATCGATCAGGCTGAAACTTGATATCTAAGGTTTTGATAGAATTCCCCAGAGAGGTTTTTGGAATTAGATATCCAAGCCTAAAATTAAGGGGTGAATTCGAAGGGATTTAATGGAGCGGGTTGCATCTTAACTTAGCGCACTCAAGTATGAAATAAATATGTGGCCTCGTCTGACAGTTCTTACTTACTTCCTGCATGTCTCCCCTTCCCATCTTTCGCTACCTGTGTCAGAAGGGTACAAACTCCACTAGTCATTCGGTAAGACCGACAGGTTAGCCTTTCACTAATAGAGATTCAAATACAATCATTTCTCGTGCTGATAGCTAAGTGAACTGAGGTACTAGAAAGAATGGTTTACAACCTGGGAGTCGCGACACCATTCGGGGTCGTGGTATTTATCTGGTGGAATCACACTGCTTGTTGAGATTATAATGTTATGTTTACTTTTTAAATTAATTATTACTACAGGAAGGTGCGAAATTCAAATACAGTAATATAAGTTTAGTTAGTAATTAGCTTTCTTTTGGTTACCTAACTCAGGCAGTTGTTTGCTGACTTAGTTTGCTGTAAAAGTCTCGTGTTTAGGCGAGAGGCGTTGCTATTATAACTTTCGAAATACACTCTGGACTTGTTAATTTCTCTTTTGAAACATCTTAGTCGCTTTCATATAAATACTATAGGATACTATAGTTCTAAGAATTAAATAAAACACGTGGGCTTAACGGCACGCTAGTTTGGTTTAACTGATGAGGTGAGGATTCATATTCTGACTGACGCTTCTGGGATTGATTTTCCTCAATTAATTTTCCACTTTCCCTCCTCGCAACTTTGGGTATATTTAATCTTGATCCAACCTTTTTCATCCATAGTGCATTAGAAAAATTAGTACACATGTTTGTTTATAACACAAACAGGTAATAAGATGCGGTGCTAAAATTTGGACAGCCCTGATTAGTAAGAATATTAGAAAATCAAAATTAAAAAAACAGGATATTGATACTTGTAGGCCATCAAGGGGTAGCGATGATCTCGAAGACAAAAATTGATGTCAAACTCAGCAAAAGGCTGGAAACCACTGAAATAAACTCGCATTTCAACCACAAGTTAATGTTCTATTTATGCAAGTGCATTGGGAATTTTCTTCTTCATACTCTTCAAAATGTTAGTGATGGATGTTATCATTTATCAATATATTTTATGGCTAGGAGATTTGAAAATGTGTGTTGATCATCGTTGTAGATGTTAATTCTCGACAATTAGCCATGGTCAAACTATTTAATTTAAGCTAAGAATGAAACATACTGGGTTCAATAAGCCTAGCCTAACACATATCAAAACAGCCAATGATCAATTTGATTTCGATGTCTGTGTCTGAAATTTTCGAGCTTTCATCTGTTTTACAATGTGTGAGAAAAAGAGAAACCTTCGGGTGTTTCTTTTTCTCTTAACACTTGATAAGATGTTGTGATATAATTTACTATTTTATGCGAATTTTTAATATATGTCAGGCTATAATATATTTCGTGTGATGAATGGTTACTAAAATATTTAAATATCATAAATATGTAAAATACTTTTATAAATGTATGGACCAAATAATAAATACCAATGGGTCGTTTCGCTCTTTAATTACAGTAGATGCGTTTATAGACACTTACGTCTCTTTCTATCTCATTGGTTTCCCCGTTAACGCTATCCTTTTTCTAACAAGTGGAGTTTCATAGGAAGTGAGCGAAGCAGTGCTGTCAAGTCACAGTAATAAAATTCTTACCATAATTCATAAAAAATGTATCCTTTCTAACTAGTTTTGAATAAATTAAAGCTAGATTTTCAATATTCATATTTTAACATAGTGGCTAAAGTCTATTGTCAAATAAAATAAAAGATTTGTATTTTTAAAATTATAGAAGTCGATACATGCTCTACTCTGACAAGACATCTTGTGAATGTGAGGAATGCCAGGCCTCCACCGTGGTTCGGATTCCACGTTAAACTGTAGGTCCTCCATTTCATCTCACAAGCACCGTACCATTATACATTAGCGTAAGTGCGTATAACCCGAACGGGTAGTAAGACGCGGTGCTAATAATAATAATAGTAATAATAAAAATAATAATACATGGTCTAAAATATATTGACCTGAAAAAAATCTTACAATTTAAATAAGTTTGCAAATTAATGTTTTAGTATACATTGCAATTTTTAAAGGGATTGAATACTTCATGTTTAAGAAAATACTTTTATAGCCCACTTGAAAAGGGAATTAGAGCACTAATGACAAACTTAGTTTAAATTCGCCTATATCGATTTAATTACAATGCATTTTTGAAGCATATTCAAGGAAAAACTAAAAACCATGGCGAACAGCGATAATATTAATACAAAGATAGTCAATATCTATAAATAACAGTAAATAGAGTAAAATGATATCAATGTTGACTGCAAATAATTTGTTTATGTTATATAAAAGGTGCTCCTAATGTCCATACGTTTAACTTCTGTTCCCCAGGCCTAAATTGTTTAATCGAGCAGGACTGACCGATATAGAATACGAATACCCTCTTCAGCACATCCCTTAACCTATAGTACATGTTTAGTAAAATACAAACTAATTACATCAATGTGTTCAATTAGAAATTAGATTTAATTTAGAATGCTATGATTTTTAATATTCCATGTAATGTTGGCAGCTTTATAGGAGTATACGAATTTCAAATAATTATTTAAACTTATTTAAATAATTAGATTGAATTAACATACTGATTCGGCTGCAATCTAGTATACAAGTAGTACGTTAATTAGATTCCATCCTGCTGCCCTCTACCAGAAGTTAGACAAAACTTTTACTTTAAACGTTTCATCTGTTAAACCTCAAGTCAGCCATTTGTGGATATAATTCAAGTGGATGCAATTCAGGATTTTCAAAAAAGCAGTGTATTACAAAACTGTCGGAATGAATACCATTCCGAGTGGGTACAAGTCCAGTTTTTGTGGATATAATTCAGGTGAATACAATTCAGGTTTTTCACAGAAGCAGTTTATTAAAAAAACTGTTGGAATGGATACCATTCCGAGTGGATACAATTTAGTCCCCCCATGAAAACAACTAATATTACACACATGACCTGAACTTTAGCATCGTCCATGCCCTACACTTAAGCTCAGTTTGTAGCGCTTTTGTATACTCAGATAAAGGTCTTGGGTTCGATTTCTGGCATGGCCGAAAAGTTTATCATTGGTGAAATGTAGATTTCTCCCTTCACGGTGATGGATTAACGGCTAGGACTTGATGCTGTGTTTGTCGGAGATTTATTATTACTATTAGCACCACGTCTTACTACCCGTTCGGATTATACGCACTTACGCAAATGTGTAATGGTAGAGTGATTGTGAGATGAAATTGATGACCTACATTTAAACGTGGGATCCGAACCACGGTGGAGGCCTGGCATTCCACACATTCACAAGTTGTGATTAATACATGTCTTGTTAGAGGAGAAGGAAGGGTTTAGCTATCAGATAAATATGTGCCGGGACCGAGGATTGACCGCGGGGCCCCTAGCACAGAAGTCAAACAACCCTAGACCGCCAAGTCACCCTGTCGTAGATTTAAGTTAGTTTAAAAGTCATGTTCTGATATATCAAAATAAATTAAAAGTGTCGTCCGCGATCGAACCAAGGATGTCCGTGATACTTGCAGTTGACCGCTCTTAGCACTCAGCCATGGGGGAACTAGATTGAAGAAGTGGATTCGGTGAGGTAAAGTGTTGAAATTTTGTCTGTGAACAAGATGCGTGGAGAAAGATAGTTGTTCATGGTCACGTAGCCTTCCTGCGGGCGATATAAGACCGGGTGGGCGCGTGCTCACTTCTCTCCAGCAGACACTCTCTTTACCTCTCTTTCTCTCTCTAACTATCTTTCTCTCTTACTCCCTTCCTCACACAAGATTTCTTATATCAAAAACGTATTTAGAGACAATTTTTTTAAGAACATTTTTATGGTCAAAATAAATACTATTTATTTATTATTTAGCACCATATTTTACTGCCCATTCGGGCTATACGCCTATGTATTAATTACACTAATAGGTCAGGAATTATGAAAGCTTAATGTAGAAAAATGCACCCGCATTTACGTAGAAAGTGATCGTAAAACCAGTTAGGAAAAAAAAAATCCTTAGTGCACCCGATGGGAATTGAACCTCGATCTTCCCATCTCCAGCATTCTAGTCCGAGTCAAAATAAATAAAATATTACTATGGTATAAACATGAAGTTTAATTTTCTTCACATGGTGATATCAACAGTTGTTGAAGGGTGACCTGGTGGTCTAGGGGTAAGGTGTCAGACTTCTGGCTGCGGCCGGGGTTCAATCCTCGGTCCCGGCACAGATTTATCTGATTACCAAACCCTTCTTTCACCTTTGACAAGACATTTTGTGAATGTGGGGAGTGCCAGGCCTCCACCGTGGTTCGGATTCCACGTTAAACTGTAGGTCCTCCATATTTTCATCTCACAATCACCCTACCATTACACATTGGCGTAAGAGCGTATAACCCGAACGGGTAGTAAGATGCGGTGCTAATAATAATAATAACAACAGTTGTTGAAAATCCATCATGAGCATAGCGGCATTAGATGGCAAACTTTTTAAATGAAGAGAAAAGGTAGTAATTAAATTTCAGGACACCCTAGACAGATATTCAAGAACTGTTGATATCACCATATGAAGAAAATTATACTCTATATTTGTATTGGAGTTGTGAATGTGGGGAATTCCAGGCCTCCACCGTGGTTCAGATTCCACGTTAAACTGTTAGGTCCTCCATTTCATCTCACAATCACCCTACCATTACACATTAGCGTAAGTGCGTATAAACCGAACGGGTAGTAAGACGTGGTAATAATAATAATAATAATGATGATGTATTGGAGTTATATTTGATTTATTATGACCAAAAAAATATTTTGATATACAAACTGCAAAAGCACTGGACTTAATTCGTGTCGCTTTGAACTCCCTCAAGGCCGATTACCGGGAAATTAGATACAAAATCAGTAAACTTATCTAAGTACAGTTTTCTACATGCTTCACTTGACAACAGCGAGATTAGGATAAGTCCAGTATTGTTTTCATTTTAAAATAATTATTTAACAATTTTGTTATATATATTTTTGTGGTGGTAAAACTTTTTCACTGGTCTCAATTCCACTGTTTTCTAAAGTACAGTAGCCTCATGGCTTCTTTGGTGCTGACCGACAGTTTTAAAAAGTTACCAGACCAAATTATATATCCCTACGCCGAACCAGATGATCTGAAAAAACATGTGTTTAGCAGCTGTTACTTCTGACAGTCAAAATGTAGGTATATACCTAAATATTGACTGTCAAAAGTCAGTTGTGAGCTGTCAGTCAGCACCAAAGAAGCCATGGGGCTACTGTAGGTTATAAAAGACCGCAATGATGCGATGCAGTGTGGTTTTCTCTAGTCTACCTTAGAATTTAGAAAATATTAGACTCTAGACGAGTTTAATCGTTTAACCATATTGAAAAATAAATGGTATAGTTCACTGCACAGACTTTCTCCTTTATCTAAAAATTGAGATTGTGAAACGATGTAATATACATTGTTGCAGAAACATGCGGAGGGGGAAAAGCCTCATCTTACACCAATGATCAATACTATACACTGTTACAGAAAAATTGGAAAAAGAGGAACTTCTATGTTCACCAAAGAGAATCACAATCCAATCCCGATTTCAAATACCTCATTAGAAATGTATAGAGCGTGAGGCATTTAAGCTGGGAATCAGGAACATCTTGAAAACTAATCATTTTAGAAAAAATTGTTTTTAACAAGTGGGAGAAAGAGTAGCACTATTTGTTTTTGATTGGTGGACGCCCTCAAGGTTATTTCAAGGTCAACTTTGTATTCTTTAATAAACTCTTACACATTTTGTAACGTATTTTTTTCTAGACAAAAAAAAACTGTTGCCTGAAACTTTTTTATCTTTACATCAATTTTTTTAAATAATTTAACTTATATTTTAATTAAAAAAATTATTCAAGAACATTTTATTACATTATGTTATTCTTTATTACGTTAAATGCAATATAAAATTACATTGATAATATTACATTTAAAGAACAACACAATGTAATAAAATTTTCTTGAATAAAAATTGTTATAAAAAATACAAGTTAAAATATCTTTAAAAATGTATATAAAATAAAAAGCTTCGGGCAAAAGAGATTTGTTTTTTCGTATGGAGTAGAATTCCGTTACAAAATTCAAAGTTTTTCATTGAAAAAAATATATAGTTGACTTTGAAATAACCTTGAAGACTTACACCCAAACAAAAAATAGCTAGTGCAACTCTCTTTCCTCTTCAAAAACAAAAAACTTTGATTCGAAACATGTTTTTTTAATAATTCGTTTTCGAGATATTCTGGTTTCTCAACTTAAATGCCTAACCCGGTTATATTTGCTCAGAAACCATTGGTTTTATGAAATTATATTTCAAATAAAATATTTTTATCTATAAAATTAATACAACTCAAGAATAATATGTTATTTCGTAACCCAAATTATGAAAAGTTTAACATTTAATTTGTGATGTGAAACAATGCGTAAATATAGAATTTAATCAAAATTGTTATGGTGAATTTCGAAAAAATTGATTTAATCTCCTTTTACCCTTCAGTAAACTACCCTAAATTTTAGGTTTGGATATTTAATTTTTTTTAAATCCTTGAAAAAACCTTATGTAAAACTTAGAGACCCATTTATAACATGACCGTTAAAATGGTTTTGTCTCAAGACCGAGATACAGACAGATGGACAGACACAAAGACTGCATCCCGAAAACTACTTTTTGACTTTAAGTGATCATGAAACGTGTACATTAATCAAAATCTCAAGGCAGATCAGCTCTTCGAGGAATCGAGAGAAAGTAAAGAAAGATACAACAAAATTAAAAATCAATTATATTTTTTTAAATAAGCATATATATATATATATATATATATATAGAGAGAGAGAGAGAGGCTTATTCCTATTTTACTGTTGTCAGAAAATAATAAAGAAAACCGCACTTTATTAAGTTTTATGGTTTGAGCGTAGTTGGTTACGTAGGCCTAATATCCCAGTTTATCCGTCGGGTAATGTCTTAAATCCAGATTCTGATTCTCCCTCGGTTCTTGAAATATCCCATTATGATTTCGTCTGGAATCCACGAGGCAACACTCCAGGATTAAAGGAATAATACTTTTCCTCGCCGTAAAACTAAGCAATTCTCCGGCCTGCGCGCAGAACAGCCTATTTGTGAGCTGTGAACCGCGAAGAAGGTTAGATTGAAGACAACTTTGAGGTCACTTAATCAGTTTGAAGTTTTCCTCCGTTATTTCCATTAGGATTGTGGATTAAGTGAGAGAGTAAGAGGAGAAGGAGGTAAGATTGATAATGTTGTGTTAGTCTCAGACAATTCTTAAGTTGGGAGTTGGGGAAGGAGAAGGGGGGCGAGAAAAGGTCGGTGTTTTTGCAGTTTTTATAGCAATACATTTTTTGACAAAAATATATAAAATATTACTCCAGCACAAACAAGAGTTTAATTTTCTTCACATGGTGATATCAACAGTTGTTGAATATCTGTCATGTGAATAGCGGCTTTCGATGACAAACAATTTAAATGAAGAGAAAAAATTGTTATTACATTCCAAGACACCATTTACATATATGTAAGAAATGTTGATATAACCATGTGAAGAAAATTAAACCATGTTTCTACTGGAGACATATTTGATTTATTGTGGTCAAAAAAATGTGTTGCCATAAGAACTGCAAAAAATATTGCTCTTTTTTCTCGCGTTCCCTACATTCTCACTTGCCTGTGCCTGTGGGTGGTGCTCTTATAGTGCTAGTTGTGCCCTTGTGGCTCTCAGTCCGTGGACGGGTTCTTGCGGTAGCGCCACACTAGCAGGTGAAATCTCTGAGGGGAAAGGGGGAGAGGGAGATGTACCGGACCAAGGTCGGAGGGTGACGAGGAGGAGAAAACATCTCCGGCGGGACCTTGACCAAACGGTGAAGAGCTTCATCGAACCTCAGATCAATTCTGACGGGGATTAATTCTGTGATTTGAATATCCGTGAATGTTTTCCTGACGTAGTTATTTCGTGCAGTGATTAAAAAGACAATAATCAAGTAATGAGGCAATGCATACAGGCCCATTTTAGTATGAAGAACTTTATTCAACAGCTAGAAAAGTTAGTAGATTCTACTTTCATGTATTCATAGGTTAACTCATGTTATCTGCAGTGGTCACGTTTGATAGGTATTATCAATGCCTATAATGCTATCAATTTTGGCCACAACAATATATATTTTTACTATCATCTAAATTGCCTATGGAAATAGAACTGTAAAAGAAGTTTATATATCTGACCCCACCATGGCTTCGAACCAAATTAATATCCGGATCTGATCATTACAATTTTGAGTTAAGAATTAGTATGAACCAAATTTAAAATTTGAATTCTTCCTGTACTAAGAAACATATTATTTTCAAACGATCTGAGAACATTTGTCGAGTTTTAATTAGATTAATTAATTTTGAAAAGAAAAAATTATATGTAAAAACACCCATAGTAATATTTAACACATTTTGGTCAGAGAAGCTGATGGAATATTACTATTTTATTAGTGCTATTTTATTGGTATTGATAACATCTATCAAGAGGGACAGATGCAGATAGCGTGACTTGACGTATGAATACGTTAAAGTAAGTAATTATTATTATTATTATTTGAAGTACCTAGAGTGCACTTTCTGAACTGGCTGATTATATCAGAACCCGATTAACGAACTAACTTAAATCCAAAATAAACAAAACACCCAGCACCCGGTCGTCAATTTATTATCGTAAAAGGGGAACCAACATTTCACCAGTGATATATTTTTCAGCCATGCCGGGAATTGAACCTGTTAGGATTCTCTACTGACTGAGCTAAGGTGTTCGAATATTGAAATAGTAATACTAAATTACAGCGTCTTACTACCTGTTCAGATTATAAGCATGTTATATAAAAATTACTCTAATGGGGTATGGATGAGGAAGCATTTTAGAGTTGATCTACCCAGTGCACACGAATTGCGGAACAATTAATTAATACGCGTGCACATGAATTGCGGAAAAACTCGTCCGAACTCGGTAATACCCTTACACGAACTGCGGAATAAAAATTTAATCCATGATGACTTTGTTAAAATTGGAAAATAGAGGTTAGGTTAGGTTAGGCTAAATTAGGTTAGGATTTGAATGGGATTACAGATTGCTCCGAAATTCATGTGCTTCAGCTAACAGGTAAATTTTATTCCACAATTTGAGTGCGCCCGATCTACCCGCATTTGCATGGAGAGAGAGTGGGGAACCATTTTAGGAAAAATCACCCTTCAGTGTACCCAACCAGACTCTAACCCCGATCTCCCCATCATCATCAGGCTAGTCCAACACGAGAGTGACGCCTTAGATCGTTTGGTCACTTACGAATGTTTCCTATTACATTATATATTGGGGAAATTCTCTCGCTAACTCTCGTGATTATTCAAACATCACAACCTGAGAGACCCCCGCCTACACGCAGATGTTTGTTGAAACATCTGGCAGGTCCTTATTACACTGTCTTGTTAGTAGAGGGGAGGTAACCCCGGTACAAGGCACTTGCTGACAGGTAGGTACCACAGGAATGTTCATGGGTTGTTATTTTTCTCGCTATTTGTTCAACGCTGGACAGAACAGCTCTCAAAAGAACAGTAACCTCTTCTCCTCCTCCGTGGAAATACTACCGGACTTTGAATGCGCACGACCTTGCGAAATATTACCGCGGGTAGGTTGCGTGGTTAGATGAACCAACACCACTCGAGAGATTTTTTTGACCATACATCAGTAGGGCCCTTTTCTGACAACCTCTCAGTTGATAGTGCATCTTTCTTTTCAGCTTGAGGTCCCAGGGTTCTATCACTGACATGAAAATAACCACTTTATTATTGGTGAAAATACCAGAATCGTTGGGCACACTTACCACACTTCAAGACCATCAGATATATTTTACCGATAACGTATAGGTAAGAGTTCTAATCTCAGGCTAGTGTTCGAAATATGGTTTTACCGAACTCATTTCACACTCTCCTTCCACGCAAATATGAGTGGATCACCTCTAAAATTCTTCCTTCCTCATCCCTACCTCGTTAGAGTAATTATTATATATCCATACAGCCCGAACAGGTGGTAAGACAGGCTGGTAAAAAAAACTGGCTATGGATTGTAAGTTGTATAAAAAAAGTGTCAAGGAAGTTTGTAAGTTGTGCGCTGATATAACAAGTTAGCTTCAATCCTGTCTTGTTAGACTTTAGAGAGGATCAGCGTCCGTTAGATCAATGGTTCACGATCCGACTGGTGACTGCTTTTATTGCATCCCGTTTTATACGGTTTATTGAATTTACTAACGTACGAACCGAAAATGTGGGGTTAAACTGTTAGTGTACCTGACACTAGCTCTGGGGAATAGGATTTGTTAGTGTACCTGACATCATTTTATTGTCTTTATAACTAAAAAGTAACTTAACGGTTTATTTTTAGCTTTAAGCAAACTAATGTATTGTGATGAAAACAGTTCCTTATTTAAATAGTATCTTTAACATTGAGCTTATAACAGTTCATTTATTGAAATTAAAAAAAAATTAGATTCAAACGTTGGCGAAAAAATTATTTGGTTAATGTTGTGCCCCAGTTTTTTACTGCCCCATGGCCTCCACAGATCTAAATCCAGTCCTGGGTTCTGGTAGAGATGTGAACTACAGATTTCCCGTAGATGGTTACATGTTTAATCTGTTAGCTTCCTGTAAAGAGTCTAAATTAATAGAAGAGCTTTTATGTGAAACACTAATCAAATGATGTGTTTGAAAACAGACAATATGAACAGTAATTATTTTTAAAAATGCTATGGACATGGTGGGCATTTATTTAAGTGAAAAGGAAGAAAGTTCTCTATGGACGTTGCCTACCTGTGATGTCACGACAAATAAAGACTTGGATTTTCCATGTAAATGTATTTACGTTTTATTCAGCGAGTTTTAAACCTATAACATTGAGACAAAAACCATACATTCTTAAATAGTTTAAAAAATAATCTTACAGTGTCATAGCACTAATTTTTTTTTATATTGAAGTTGTTTTTCGTAAGAGTATTTTTTATAAATCATCTACAACTCAGGACATTTGGTTAAGTCACGAAAATGGCCTGTAGGAATCTTCCTGTCAGGATATAGATTGAAAACGACCGGGGAAGTATATGTCTATTTAGAAGATGAAACCAGAAAAAAGGTATCTTTAAAGACCAAGTCAATAATACTGTCCAGGCGCAAATAATCGGATGTGTATATTTTTCAGGGTTAGAGGGTAAGTGTTATCAAGCGATAGGCAAGAGGCCTCTCGGGGTGAACTATTTATTTTCTTCCTTCTCTTTCTAACTTGTACAGTACGTCGGTGTCTAGATGTGTTAGTGCTTAGAGTACCTATAAGTGCGTCGAGTTAAGATTCAACCCGCTTTGCAAAATAGCTTCGAAATTTCCAAGTAGGCAACGTCGTTAAGGATGCTAAATTGTAGAGGATCGAGACGCGTTGCATGCGTTTACAGATCCCCCATTATTTAAGAAGTTGTTTGATATGTTTTAGTATAGTTTTCGTCAAAATGTAGGCGCAAACTATCAGCAGGTTTCTGACCAGTTAAAAAGTTTAAATTTTAAGTTTAAAGTTTAAAAGAACAATGACACTTTACGTGAAAATGTTTACGTCTCAGATTAAAGCAAAAGGATAGAAACATAGATCTAGATTTCTTCTATCAAATCATCTCATATTTTGATAAGCTCACAACAAAAAAATTTAAGATAATGTGGGATTGTTATATAGGGTTTTATGTAGTTAAGTTATCAAACGTTAAAAAATATAATTAAACCTAAAATATAAACGGCACGTACCTTAAACAAAACAGTGTGCCTCAATAGCTTGTCAAGTATACCGTTAACTTAAAGTTTACGGAAAACTGCGCTAGTGGATCTGCGCATGTCTTGCCCGGACCTGTAGTGAGTCGAGAGTGATGTTATTGGGTCCTCCGCCCATTGAACCAACAGTTGGGCAGGTCCCCCAGGTGTGTTATTGGTCTCTGCGTGGGTTCACGCTAATGTACTGATCAAACAAACCGTCCGATTCTGGTAGACTCTTAGATCGCCGCTTAACATCTCTACTTCAATACTTCAAATCAGAACTTCATCTCTATATGAAGACAGTTTCAAGTGGTTTAGGTTGAAACCGAGTAAATATTAGTTTGCTCTTTAAATGTAATACAACATAATCTAAAAAAAAAAAGTCCACGCACTTAACAAAACACGCCTATCCCTCGGTTTATCAACAACAACAAAACTACCCGCGTTGTTGGGTGCGTGGACTGAGGCATCGATCTCTTTTGGTCTGGCTTGTCATTGATGGGAGGGTGACGCGGTTCGAATCCTGGTCCGGTTTAGGGAGGATCCCCCCCCCCTCCACCCCTATTAAATGGTTTTCCACTCTTCCTTGACACAAATGAGATTATATTTTCATTAAATTCTACCATGATTACACTAAGCGTAGTTTTATATATCTTTGACGAAGGCTACAAAGTATTCTAATTGGTACCTTGAACATTGGCCAAGTGGTCTTAGCTGGTAGATTAACATTGCGCTTGATCGACGTTGGCGTAGAGTTTGGGATTTGAATCTCCACCGAGTATACTTTGGATGTGTTTTTTATCCTATTTTTATGCTGATGTAGACGCATTTACTTCTCATACCACTTCCTTCAAGTAGAATCACTAGTGATCTTGCCGTTAAATCACAAATAAAAATATATATGCATAATATGCTCGTGTATTAAATTGATTTCTTGCAAACTGGAGATTATTGTCAATATTCTAGATTTAAACAAAAAGTGTTTTAAACTTAATTGGTATTTATTTACCTGAGCTATCACTTTTGATAGATATGATCGATACTTAAATAATAATAATAAAGTACAGTTATATCATTGTTGGCCGCAAAGAAGTTTGTATTGTCTCAAAGATTCTTTCTACCCCTTGTGAATGTGGGGAATGCCAGGCCTCCACCGTGGTTCGGATTCCACGTTAAACTGTAGGTGCTCCATTTCATCTCACAATCACCTCATCTCACAATCACCCTACCATTTCACATTAGCGTAAGTGCGTATAACCTGAACGGGTAGTAAGACGCGGTGCTAATAATAATAATTATTTCTACCATTATTCAGTTTGTAAGTTGTTGTCTCGAAATATTAAAATGAAAATTTACGAAACCACAATACTAACTTCTTTTTACTTTCTCGCTATCTTACAAGTAGAGAAAGTATTGTGATAGTCAAAAAATTCTAACTCAAGATTTTGATTAAGCTTGACGTTTCATGACCCCCCGAATCCAAAAAAGTGTTTTTTGACTTTCCGTCTGTCTGTATGTACCTCCAACTAGATCGTAAACGGTTTTACCAATCGGGCTAAAACTTGGAATCTAAGGTTTCCATAGGGTTGCCCCGAGGAGTTTTTGGAATTGGATATCTTACCCTAAAATTAAGGGTAGTTTACTGAAGGGCAAAAAGAGAAAAAGTCGATTTTCTCAAAATCGGCTCTAACGATTTTGATTAAATTTCATTTATAAACATTTATAAATATTCCAAACAAAATGGCATCCCTCAATATTTCGGCAAAATGACTTTAAGGGCTCCGGTCTGATGCGTAAATTATCTTATTTTTTATAATATCTCCTAAACTATATATATATTAACTTTTCGAACACAAAAGGTAAAAGTATTGCGACCGCAAAAGAAAATCTAACCTGAAAGGTTGATGGATGTCAACGTCTCAAGACCCCCCAAACCCTAAAAAGTGGTCTTTGCAATGACGTTTGTCTGTGTGTCTGTTTAAACTTAAAATTCAAAATAATTTAAGAAAGGGTGAAAAGAAAAAGAAAATATATTTTCTCAAAATCGACTCTAACGATTTTAATTAAAATTCGTATCTAGGTTTTGATTAATATTATAAAAAACTGGCTATTTTCATTTTACCATGAAAATGATTTTTAGGGTACTTTACAGAAGCAGAAACCTCCGTATCTCTGCAACTATTTGAGATACTAAATAACTTATCATTGCAAGATTGTAGTACTATTAAAAATAATAAACTTTTATATCATATATATTTTTATAACTCCAACAGTTCCTGAGATATTGGCAAATATATTAATACAATTTTGTGAGCTTTAGTTGTAAAGAGATACTACTTAAGTTTTAACAAAATAATTCTCTAATGCCATAGAGTAATTAAATATAACTAAGTCTCTAAAAGTTTATGTTGTTTTTCCTTAAAACTCTTAGGATAAATGTTTGTACAACAATGATCTCTATTCATGTTAGACTCAATAGTCAATATTTACATTTTTTATTGGTCAAAATTTATAAATAAGGAATTTAATAGCAATGCGATGGCGTGAAGATTTGCAACACCGAATAAAATGTTGGAAATTTTAACCGGATATTGAAATTTTAATACGAAGTTTTGACCCTTGTGGACCAAACATTGATCTTTTTTATCTGTTAAAATATAATAATGAGGACATTAATTCTTTAAAAACAAAATTATCAAATTTAAAACCGGAACCCAATAAAAAAATTCATAAGTATAGTGCAATTTATGCTTGGGTTTGCTAGTGTATATTATTTCTTTTCACATATATTACGAGTTTTGAGTAAAAATCTCAATTTTCAAACGATAGAGCGAGAAAGTCCGTGTGGAGGTTCCGTACCATTTATTTACACCTGTGAAGCGTGGTATCTTACTCTGTGCCTATCAAATAAATTGATTGTCTTTGAGAACAAAGTGCTAAGAAAAATATTTGGGTCTTAGAGGGATGAACATAAAGGAAAATGGTGAACGTTACATAATTAAGATCTTCATAGTTTGTAGACATCCCCAAACATAATAAGGACATTCAAGTTGCACAGGATAAGGTGGGGTGATAATTTGTCACAAATTAGTGATTACACACGTGAGTAAAAACTTTTAGTTGGTAAACCTGAAGATACAAGACCGCTTGGTAGGCCAAGACGTCGATGGTAGGATAGTAGGAAAATGGATTTGAAGGAGGTTGACTATCATGTTAGGATTAAATAGAGGTTTCTCAGTATGGGTTTGAATGGTGGCCCTATGTTCTGGTATCTATGCAGCTTCAAGTTCATTAAGATGTGAGTCAAGGGGACGCGAGAAAAGGTAAGTGTTTTTGCAATTTTTATAGCAAAACGTTTGTTTGGCCAAAATGTATTAAATATTATTCTAGTAGAAATACAGAGTTTAATTTTCTTTACATGATGTACTGTTGTTAAATATCTGCCATGATCTTATCAGTTCTAGATGGCAAACTTTTTAAATGAAGAGAAAAAGCTTATATTAAAGTCCAAGACACCTTTGACAGGTATTCTAGAAATGTTGAGGTCACCATTTGGAGAAAATTACACTCTATGTTTCTACTGGAGAAATATTTTATTTATTTTGATCATAAAAATGTTTTGAGATAAAAACTGCAAACACACAAAGATTTTCTCGTGCTTCTTACACTCCCAACTTAAGGCCAGATAGTTAATCGGTTCTTCTTACCATAGAAATAGACTAAGTGGCTTTTTAAACTGTTAGATAAGGTTCTCTTTGTGAGGACTCTAACTATAAGCTAGTTTCACTGACCACAGTTGTCAATGTTAGATTAATTTTATATCCTTGTCTGGTCAGAGTTGAACGAGCTACTAGGACACCATAAAAGGCTTCCCACGTGGAGAACACGTTTATCACATTTAGGGTAAGAACAGTTTACGTTGAGTCGACGGTCTAGACGGCAAATTTATCAAACTGTTGACACGGAACGACCTGTGTTGAGGCGGCCGGTTGACTCGGCGACATTTAGCCACGCACGTGGCAATATTAGCTAACACCTCCACTTGTTCAGTGAACACACTTCGAAATGGATATTGATGATGAATACGTGAAGTTGTTATGATCGTTTTACCGGAAATTAAATCAGAGAAATAAAATAAAAATTGAAATAGTATTTTTACTTTCTGAAACAACAAATAAACAGAACAAGTTCAGAAACACGAATGCAATACTCAACTTTATTCTCTACCAGTGGTCCCCAACCTTCTTTTAGCCTAGCGTTACCCTTAGGACAGTATAAACATGTTCTTATAATTTTATAAGTTTACAGACTTATACGGGGTTAGTTTGTAAGTCGTGTGCTGATATACCACTGTGTATAAAAAGTAAAGTATCATGGCCAACTGGTTCCGGTGTCCACGGCTTATTTACTACCCACCCGGGCTATCTGAGTTTACATAAAGGAAGAGAAATAAAATTATCCAGGATAAACCACGTCATTACATCCGGCTGTAATTGAAACCCTGACCTCTCTGTTACCTTCAAATCAGACTTTACGAGACTGATGCCTTAGCCCTTATGTCATTGTATTCCTTTCGATAATAATACCAAGAGTTCTACTCAGTCTAGTTTCATCACAAAAAAAATAATTTCAAAATTATTCGAATAGGAGTAATTTGTAATTTGGGACAAAATTATATTACGAATGTATATTTTACCTATATTAATATATTATTCTTAACAACCCATTCGGGTTATAATCATATGTTCTAATTACGTTGCTATGTTAGGGATGAGGAAGGTTGAATTTTATAAGAAGTGTAACCAAATTAACGTGTAGGAAGAGTTGAAAACTATTTTGGGAAAATAATTAATTACAGCCAACTGGGATTTTAACCCCAATCACTCCGTCATTGGCAGTCTAGTATATAGTGAGAGTGACGCCTTAGATCATTCGACAATCAAAACGGATTCTATATTAATTGAATTTCTCATTTAACTCAATATAAAAGCTACAGGTGAGAACTGTCATTGAATAATTGACGCATGGAGCGTCGATGGGCGTGTTTGTTATCTTATTATTAAATTTGAAACGTGGGTTAAACCGATGTAAAGCAACTAAAAATGTCGCACACTTGAAGGAATTTAATGTATTTGTCTACATCACCCAGTACACATCATTTATAAGAAGACAGACACACAAATATATATGTTTTAATAAGTAGAATAATGACGTTAATTGAACATTGGTGTGGATCTTAAAGGTTATTTAAAGTTCCAAAATGTGACCTGCTTTTTAACAATTTAATTTATCTTCCATATAGTGCGTACTGAGTGACGTTATAAGCTCAGCCAATCAGATGCATTTCCTCATCTGGCACTACCTTCTATTCTCTTTACAGTGGGTTGAACTACAGCAAAAGGAGGGGGGGGAATTTTTACCAGTTTTCTTAATTTACTCTAGTAAACCACTGAAGTATTTGAGAGTTAAGACTTTCACACTTTAACTTTTTTGGGAAACCCTAATATATATTATATGTATTATACATAATATATTATTATACATATTATATAATATATGTATTATATATATACATATATATATATAAATAAATAAAGGTACATCCTGGATTTGAAAAGGGTTATCCTCGACATTATAGCCCAAAAAATCATTTCAATAGACAAATATTTAATTTTTTAAACTACGCTCACATTTCTTTCTAAAATGTAGGACAAGTGTGGGAATCTTGGATCGCAGATTGGTTGTTTGGTTTCGAAGGCAGGTCAGCTCTGTAAAATAATAAGAAATACATTTGTGTCTCCCTCCGGGTAAGATTGTTGTTCATTGACATTAAACTGTAAAGTTCAGTGGTGATCAGGTGGTCTAGGGGTAAGATGTCGGACTTCTGTGCTGGGGTCCAGGGTTCAATCCGCGGTCTCAGCACAAATTTATCTGATTACCAAACCCTTCCTACACCTCTGACAATTCTTTTTAGGATTATTATCTATTTACTATATTTTGGTGTCACAGTGATGGAGTCGCATCATACGCGCGTTAAACTTACATTAAATCAACTTTACTAAAACTACAATTTCTCTTCTTGGTATTTTTGAGGAAAGTCATTCTAAAATCATTGGTGGTAGCAGAAGAAGTTATTTTCAACCTAAATAGAAAATAACTCACCATATACAGTCCAATTTTCATGAGAAGAGCCTTTTAGAAAATACAAACTTTTTTGTCGACAAAATTGATAACATCTTACTATTTTATTTAGTGTAGAGGTGGGAGTGTCGGATACGCGAGAAAAGTCAGTGTTTTTACCATTCTTATAGCAAAACCTTTTTGATCAAAATAATATCTCCATTAGGAATATAGAGTTTAATTTTCTTCACATGAAGATATAAATAGTTGTTGAATATCTGTCATGAACAAAGAGGTATTGGATGACAAACTTTTTAAGTTGAGAGAAACAGTTGTCATTAAATTCCAGGACACCTTCGACAAATATTCAACAACTGTTTGATTAAAATAAATCTTTATGTTTTACTGGATAATTATTTGATTTAATTTGACCAAAACATGTTAAGATATAAAAAAAATCCACGTCTTATTACTCGTTGGAACGCATTTAACTAATAAATAGAGTATGCAAAAGGAAGGTAGAATTTAGATGAAAGCAATCAACATTCGCGTGAAAGGAGAGTGGGAAAGCATTCAAGAAAACTTAACCTCAGTATACTCAAATGAGGTATGAGCCCCAACCTCCTCTGTAAATCAGATTAGATGAGCTTCACATTTAGTCCATGTAGCCACTGATGTTTACTGTATTATTTTTAGTATGATTATTATTTTTAGATTATGGTTATTTCCATTCTTTTTCATAGTCAAACGCTGGTGTGAGAATTTAAAAATAATTACACCTTTCTCGTCATATTCACACAGATTAGATAGTGACTGACCTTCTGACATCAGGGTATTTTCACACTGGAACATTGTCCCCTATGTCACTGGTGTCAAAATACCTTCGAATGAATTGTAGCTGTTCACACCAGAAAACTACAGTGTCTGATACAATCAGCTTTTTCAGCACATTGGTGTGCCATGGAATTTTGGAAGGATAAAAAATAAGCAAGAAAAAAATTATGAATAAAAAAAATTAATCCATGACTAAAATAATTTAAAAAAAGTATATTAGAATTTATGCTATTGAACTTTTAAACACAGTCTTGACTCGTTTTTAATGATAAAAGTTTTCCCTAAGAAACTGATAATGTTCCTTGTCCAATGTGCCGTGAGTTTAAAAATATATAAAATTGCATCGATAAAGTGTCCGGGTAAGTCACAACTTGAGATACATTAGTTTCAACAGGAGCTTTCACACTAGGACACCAGCAAAGAACACTGCATTTAGTTTTGACAACTGGCAGTCGGTTGTTGATTAGAAATAAGACCGGGACACCAGCAAAGAACACTGCGTGTAGTTCTGACAACTGGCAGTCAGTTGTTGATTAGAAATAAGACCGGGACACCAGCAAAGAACACTGCGTGTAGTTCTGACAACTGGCAGTCAGTTGTTGATTAGAAATAAGACCGGGACACCAGCAAAGAACACTGCGTGTAGTTCTGACAACTGGCAGTCAGTTGTTGATTAGAAATAAGACCGGGACACCAGCAAAGAACACTGCGT
>CABFVX010000252.1:189471-215397 GCA_902151425.1 Timema shepardi | reverse complement strand
CCCCCCCCCCCCTCATTCTTCTATTTATAAAGACGTGTAACAAAGGTTTCTCATCGCTTAAGTCAATTGTTATGTACCTACTAAAAATTACTAAAACGCTACCCACTTTATTTGCAATTGTAAAGTGTCGGACACCGGTGTTCCATCAATGTTCACCACAATTACTGGTGGCTGGCGTTGGTTACACATTCAGTCTAATTAGCCTAATTAGTGCATATGCGTACACCCCGAATTGGTAGTACAACGTGTTGGGGAAAAAATTACACTTATTTAATATTTTTTTATTTTTACTCATACTTTTTAGGGCCTACACAAATACTCGCTTCAGTGGCCAAATGGTCTAAGGCGTCATTCTCACGTTGTACTGACCTGCTGATGGCAGGGAAATTGGGGTTCGAATCTCGGTCAGGTCTACTGAGGGCGGTGTTTCCTAAATTGTTTTCTATTACCCTTCCACGCAAATATGGTTGCCCCTAAAATGCGCCCTTTCTCATCCTTAGTCCATTAGAGTAATTATCATGAATATAACCTGAACAGGTAGTAAGACGCGGCGATGAAAAAAAAATCAACACCACTAAGCCGGCCATGTGCTATAAACTAACCTCTGCGGTCCCGGAATTGATGACTCCTCCGTGTCCGACCGGACCATGCCCCGTGGCTTGATGATCACATTCAGGGGGACAGCAGGGTCACACCTCGTTCAAGTGGGTCACTCTATGGTCCCTTTCTGCACTTGACCTCTCCACTGAGGTTGCGGGAGGAGGTCATATATAGGACCGTAATGACGGGAGGATGTATGTGAGCAAGCCTCGACGGACTATGCGGGAGAAATTAAGCAGGCATCACATGTCCAGCGAGCGAACGACCTTCTTCGAGCAGTTCTGGGTTCTGTGAGAGATCGCCCCCGGAACTAAAGTTCGGTCAATAGGTGAGAGGGGAACTGAAGGTGGAGGAAAGCCGATGATTTGGGTGTGAAGTGAAATCTCAGGCAGAAGTAGCTCTGTGTTTGGACGATAATCAGAGGGTCGTCTGCTTGACCTTTCATATTTGGTCTCGCAGATTCAATCAGGAGCGTGACTTGTTGGAAATATATATTTGGGAAATATGTAAATTATTACCTTAATAAAACTATCAAACACATTTATATTCAATTTTACTGAGCTACGGATTTCTAAATGGAAATATATTGTTTATACTTGTAGGTGGTCGAATGGTCAAAGGCAGCGTTTTTCAAACTGAGTACCGCCATAGTTATCTCAGGCTAAGCGAGGCAATTTTAAAATATTCTTCATTGGTTTTTTACACTTTAAAATAGCATCATAAATTAAAATTGTCAATTTTTTCACCTCCAAATTAAGGATATTTATCTAGGGTGCAGGCAAAACATGTGATCATGTAATGTTTTCTGTTTGTTTTATACGTTCGTGCTTAAAAAAAAGCTCTTGTTTCTACCTCCATTACTGTGTCCAGCCTGGCTTACTGCCTGTCGTAGTTTCATATGCCTTATGATATAACTTAAGACTAGAACAGACACAACATCCAGTTCCTGGCCGTTAATTTATCACTGTGAAAGAGTAAACCCACATTTCTCCAATGATAAATTAATCGGCCATGCTAGGTATCAAACCTGGGACCCTTAGCTCGATAGAAAGACAGGCTACCGACTGAGATTAAGGTGTCGGTGTTAACTTTTGTTGTTGAATGTGAATATGTTAATGACAAAACAAGTACGAGGGGTCCAGTATAGGCCTATATTTTTTTCTGTTTCACGAGCTCCTTCGCGCAAAACAGTTAGGAAGTCCCCGGTCTAAGGCGTCGCTATCGCAAGACTCGACTGCCAGGGAGGGGGAGATTGGTGTGCGATTCCCGTTGGGGATGGCTTTTTCAAATAAAAAAAGTTTTTCCCTCTCTTTCTCCGCAAATTCCGGGTATAAATTATCTAATTTCAACCCTCCCTATCCTTAATATATTAGTGTAATTAATGCATTGGCGTGTAACCCAAATGGCATGGGGCACCAATAAAAAAATTACACTTCTTTCGTATTTTTGTTTTTACTCGTAAGTTTGAACACACATTTAATATCAAAGTGAAAGGGATAAAGAAGGTATTTAGATTAAATCCACCCACATCAGCCTAGAGAGGGGAGAGGGAAATAACAGTGATAAATAACATATGGAAAAACATCTCAATTCACCCAGTCAAGATTAGAACCTCAACATTCACGCTTTTGGTACACAATTATCAATTGTGAGTCCACCCACTTCGGTGGCCGAGTGGTCTAACGCGCTACTCTTGCAGTAGACTAGACTGCCGATGACGGGGAGATCGAGGTGTGAATCTCGGTAGGGTGTACTGGGGGTGTTTTTCTTAAAATGTTTTTTCACTTCCCTCCATACAAATTTGGGTACACTGCCTCTGAATTTAACCTTCCTAATCCCTAAAACCATTAGCGTAAATATTACATAAGCGTACAATCCGAACGATTAGTAAAACGTGGTGCTAAAAAAATTGTGAGTTTGATGCCTTAGAGCACGTGACATCCGTAAGAGTAGTTTTTATAACAACAAAGTTTTACAAATAATGACAGGTAAATCTTCACGCCTTATGAAGTTATAGCTTAGTTTGTTTTTAAGATGATTAGTAATTTAATTATTGTGGAGCAATCATTTATTTCGATAGCCACAACATTTGACTTATTGCTAGGCCTCGCGTTTAACCAACTGACGAAAATTGGTTGCTAGATAACAATAATATTATTTCCTTAGATTATATATTTTTTCTCAGTATTCTTACAAGATCTACATGTCATTCCACAGAACCATGACGTCATAAACAGGTCGTTAGGAAAATGAGGTGGTGATTAGGATCCAATCAACACCTCTTAGTCTAAAACATAAGCTAAGCTAAACTAACTGTGTAAACAGTCATTTTCCTCCCACGGTTCTCATTTCGGCTAACCTCTGGTACTTCAAATTGGTCGGGACATTTTATCAGGTCGTTTTTGATTAGCTGTAACCTTCACGAAAACATATAATTCAGCCACCATTTACTATAAAAAAAAAAGTCTTGTGCGTTCAACCTTACGATAAAAATGAGGTTTCTACAAACATAAACACTATATTTTATTTTTTTCGAATACTGCATCTAGATAAACATAAGACTTTGTTGACTTATACCATGTCCAATTACCTTAAAGAGAATTTGGTTCGAATCCCTGTGAGATCAACTTCAAATGGCTTAAAATTGTAGAAAAGTAAGATACGTGTTATATGTTACGTATTAATTCTTATCTGGAGGAAATAAAAACACCAGCGTTACTATACATTATAATATAATAACACATAATTTGAATTATTTTCACTGTTTCAACGCTTAATTTATATTTGAACATAATTTACTATAATCTAAAAGGGAAACACCTAACCTAAAATCAATTTAATCTTGCAGGGCTAACAAAATATTGTAGTGCCCAATTTATTTATTTTTTTTTACCGAAAAGTTTAACTTAGAAGACGCAAGCATTTTTATATTTAAATTTTTGTTTTAATTAAATGTGAACCAGCTTCAGGTTTGGCTTATTGATCCACATTCCCGACCTTTAATTGAGGAGCTAGGGTTAAATCCCGACTGGTTTATATGTCGTTGTTTCCCATTTGTAGGATTCCATACCCTCTAGAGGCGGATAGTGGTGTAAAGTTTTTATTTTATTTTTTAGCACCGTGTCTTACTACCTGTACAAGCTATAAGCATATGTACTAATTATGCTAGTAAAGTAGGGATAAAAAAAGAAGAGTCAAATAGCCAAAGCTATTATATTAGTTTTAGTGAGGATTTACTCTCATCTAGCTATCATATTCTGAAAATTGATAAATGACACCTGGACACGGGAATCGAACCTGAGACCTTTGACTTAGTACGCCAATGCTATATAACCACTGAGCTATCCAGGAGTCGTCCCGTGCCCAGGCTCATTCCCCACTTATATTTTAAGGCAGAGCTCATGATGGACGTGCGGAAATCGTCAGCTACAAATGTGTGATTTATTAAGAACACACACCCGCCCCGGTGGCGTAGTTGGAAAACGCGCTAGTCGTATTGAGCTCGATTGCTGAGAACGGGGAGATCGAGGTTCGAATCTCGGTCGGGTGAACTGGGGGTGGTTTTTCCTAAATGGTTTTCCACTCTTCCTTCACGTGAATGTGGGTTCACTTCCTCTAATTCAACCTTTCCAATTCATAATCCGAAATTAGTACTTGAAGCGTATAACCCGAACTGGTAGTAAGATGTGGTGTTAAATAATAATAGTAATATTAAGATCACAGCTATCATATAACGCAGCCAACTTCGACTCAGTAATTGGCTTATTGCTGCCAGTCGTACAATTATTATAATTGTAAGGGATCGCATATTTAAGAATAACAGCGATAAAGAAGGATTATATTAGAGGAAGTGTAGTCACATATGCGTGAAGGAAGAGTAGAAAACCATGTCAGGAAACCACCTTTACTCTACTTGATCGGGATTCGAGCCCAAATATCCCTATCATCGGCAGTCTAGTCTAACACGAAAGTGACGTCTTAGACCATGTGGCCACCGAGGTAGGTATTGATGGTGTAATTTATTAAAATATCCCCTTATCATACTGAATCGTGCATATGTAAATGTCGGATATTCCAAACGAGCAGGTCTAGGGAATCCCTATTTGAACCTGTCCCATGTCTAAAAAATGTTAGAACTTGTACTAAGGTGTGTACTATCCTAAACTAGAATGTATGGCACTCCGGTCGAGGTAGGTGTTGAATGTATTGTCCTAGATTAAGTTGGTAATAAAGTCGTGTGTTCCTATGGAACCTCCGTCTAAAGCTTTGTACAAGACATTTAATCTTAAAGTCCAAAAGGACACGTTCAATTCTTGACGCGTGCTGAGGTTCGTGGTGAGATGAATTCGTTTCAGTTGGTAGAAACGAACAGATGGACAAATTATCTATATCGAAAGATTGGATCAGTTTCACTGACGGGACTGAGTCGTGTGTCCATTTTTATACGGTACTTTCATAGTCCTTCAAAGTTTTAAAACTCATGTTCATAGCTTTATCTTTACCCACATCATATAAGAATTGTTTTTAAAAACTGATACTAAACCTAAATTTATAGAGTTAAAATCAAAAATACTAAAAAAAAAAGTTAAATTTAGTTAAACGTAAACTTTTTCACCATGTGAGCTCACTAAAGGAACAAAACCACATAGCTGAATAAAGATTTTTAAATTATAGGCCTACTTTTCTTATCCACTTTATGTTATTTTAAAATATGAACTTGAAAGTAGAACACACATTCAAGACATTTGCAACAACAAAAAATGTTGAGGCCAATGAATTTAGTAAGTTAACAAAAATCAAGGTGTAGTTCTCCGGTGTTAAAAACTGAAACATTTTCAGATGCCTAGAAAGAAGATTTTCAGTTCCTTTGTTCTAAGATAAGGAATATTTTAAAATGAAGTTAATATAGTTTAATAGATTACTATAGTTACACTAGATGTACCCATAGAAACTAAAAATAATGCTACCCCCATCATATAATTATATTGATTATGCACGTGGTGATTACTTCAATCTTTACAATGACCTGGCCGTTGCTGATTGGTCTTGTATTTATTCAACTACTAATGCTAACTCGACCACAAATAATTTACTTCTGATTTTTCTTATTCTTATTGTATTTGCTTTTTAAATGCCTATGTTTGACTACTCTTTAGTTATTTTATTACTGCTATTCCAGGCCTCCACCGTGGTTCGGATTCCACGTTAAACTGTAGGTCCTTCATTTCATCTCACATATCACCCTACCATTACACATTAGCGTAAGTGCGTATAACCCGAACGGGTAGTAAGACGCGGTGCTAATAATAATAATAATATTACTGCTATTTTTTATTATCATTATTATTTTTTCATAACTATAATTGTTTAGCTACTATTGTTTATCTTATTTTATCATGTAATTACACATGCTTGTATGGTACTTGTGTACTTTTCAGTGCTAGCCAGTCATAGCTCTCACAACTGTTGGCCAGCTCTAAAAAATATATAAAAAATTGAGAAACTAATGCTTTGGTAAAAATATATTTCAAATATAAGATGTTTGTCCTTAGTAGTACTACAACTTTACTTCGTATCTCAAATAGTTGCAGAGAAATTATTAAAATTTTAAAATTTCCTGAATGTAAATTATCCTCGAAGTCATTTTCATAAGAAAATGAGAGTTTTCATCTTGTTTAAAATGATAAACAGTGTCTGGATAAAAAATTAATTTAAAATCGTTATAGCGAATTTTAATAAGATCGACTTATTCTCTTTTTGCACTTCAGTAAACTACCCTTAATTTTAGGGTTATATATTTAATTTCTAAACATACTCTGAGGTGTCGAGAGAAAGTAAAAATTTAAAAATAATAATTATAGTATTAAATTGTCAAGCTAATAAATATCTTATTTAGTTTTAAAAATAGGTGATTTACTGGTTAATTGTTAGAAAAGTCACATTTACTTGTATCGATAAGACAAAATGACTTTAAATTAATCTATGCTGCTAAGGGGGAGATTGAACCAATAGTCAAAATAATCACTGGCGTGTGTGTCGTCTTACGAAAGGTAAGTAATACTTGTTTAAACTGTACTTTTGACTTGTTCTCATCCCTCAAACAGAACATTCATTGGCTAGCTATAAACAAAAACACATCCTCATATAAGGTATGTAGAACAAAATCTACGAATGATTGGTCGGATGGTGATGGAGGAGTAAGGGGGTAAGGGGGTAGCACATATTCCAAGTACAGTTTTAACAAGCTGTGATTACCCTAGCAACATGCCACGACAAGCCATTGTAAATAATAAAGCTTCACCGGAACCGGTAACATTTTTTAATTTACCTAATCACTAGTAAGGATCTAAGCGGCGGTGGTTTTTAAAAACGACACTTTTTGAAGTCAGATTGATTTGTGAGACCCGCTAGTTTTGAGACCATTAGTTTAGAAAGTGTACGTGAAGATACCCGAATTAATAAACACATAAACTGGGCTGGAATCTAGGTCTCGTCCAGAGTAGCTCTACTACAACACGTCATTGTGAAAAATTACCGTCCCCACCATCCGTGTTGTAACTTGATTCACGCCGTTGAGTTTCCTACTATGGAGTGTTTTCAATTCACAACAGTACCTGTTAAGTGTCACCATTTGTCCGCATTCATTATCTGACACTTCACATTGCCCCATTAATGAAGGTTACTCTTAACAGACCGATGTAGGTTTTGAGAGTTCAACTATTCATGCTTTTACAACAACAACAAAAGTTAATCTCTATTAGTTAAATAATCTTAAAGGACAACAAGATTTTTCTTTGTCATGATGAATTCTGAAAGTGTGCCTTTAAGAATAAAGTTGAAATATGCTTAAAGCATCATATATTTAAAAAGTCAAATTTTATTGAGGGTTGTATGTACAGTCGAGATTCGGAGGTCAATCAGTCAATTCGACCTGAACTGCTGGTTTTTCCTAAACTGGGAGATAGGTTGACTCCGGAGATGATACTGTAAATATGGTTTTAACTTTTTGTCATTCGTATTCTGGGAGATTTGTTGACTCCCCAGACTAGACTATAAATACGGCCCTATTAATACTGAGCGATTGATTGACTCCTGAGACTAGACTATAAATACGGTCCTAGCTGCTTGTTATCCGTATACCAGGAGGTTGGTTGACTCCTAAGACTAGACTATAAATACTACTGACTCTAAAGGTCCGAGGTAATAGCTATAGTTACAATGACAGGGAGTTTGGGGTTCAAGTCCCGGTCAGGTCTACTGAAGGTGGTTTTCTCTAAATTGTTTCCCTCTCTCTCTCTCTCTCTCTGCGCAAATTTGGGTATACTTTCTCTAAATTCTACTTTCTTCGTCTCTAACTCACTAGCCTAATTATTAGACCTGCGTATATGTATTACCTGTACAGGTAGTAAAATGCGACGCTAAAAAGGTTAGTAGAGAGGAAAGGGGGGATTAATTACAGTCATATTTTGGTAGGAAGATCCTTTTATAAACAACAACAACAAAATCTATTAACATTTATAACATTTTACCATAATATTAGATATATTGTATAGGTATTGCTAATATCTATCAGAAGTGACAAATGCAGTTCACATGACCTGGCATATGAATAAATGAAGGTAAATCTCATAACTTTTATATTTGTCAGATTAGAATTTTCTTATGAAAATTGGACTTACTTTACTTCTTTCTTGAATCATAAGTTTTCAATATAGGTTATATATCGAAACTATTAAATCCAACGCATTCTTGGTTCTTTTTTCTTAAAATACCGTAAAGTCTGCAAAATGTCTCCACAAGAAAATTCCAATCAAAATAGAAAGAAAGGTATGAATATAAACAAGAAAGAAAGAACTATATAGAAATATCTGTAAAGGTCATAATGGATTGACCTCCGATTGTAAATCTCCACTGTGTGTGTGTGTGTGTGTGTTTGGTTTAGCTTTCTGCAACTGTAAGAGTAACAGTAAACTTGTTTCTGTTTTCACGAATCTAGTTGTACATCTCAAAACCTATAGTCACCAGATTCTACTGATGAGGGCTATTTCCCACCGAGGTCGAAGGTATGTCACTACACAACCTGTGTCTTCGTCTCTGCAAGGTCAACCTTCCCATAAGTCCGTGTCTACCAGATGTTTTTAAAACCCAATGTTGAGGCTCTCGTTTGAGGAGGGCATTTCGGACATCTTCAATCTGGGAGGCACCGTCAAGCAGAGGGAATAAATAATATTATATATCGATTTATTTAAGTCTAACTTGTCAAAATATGGATGATATCAGAAACTATGAAGCAGGGGTGTGTTATATACATGATTTCAATTCGACCCTAAATCGATGCAAATTATTAAATATTTTGGAATTCGAATCAAAGTCCGAAACAAGTTTTGTTATTTGTTTTTTCATTAAAAAGATATTATCTTGTGATTATTTATCTAACTTTACACACCAAATTCCTTTAGAAAATATTTTTCGCAAAATGTTAGTAAGCTTTCGTTCTAACCGAAAACGATTATCACATCATGCAATTAATATAAATGTTTTATTAATATTATTATTTGAGTTATTTAACGTACAATTTCTGAAACAAATGATTATATCAGCACACGAGAGTTTCCTATGAGCGAGCGAGAAAGAGTCTACAATTTTTTCTGGGAAAGGTATTTTCCCATACCTATCAGGGTTATTTTACATGCCACAATCGACATAAGGACCGATGCCTTGCTTTACTTTCCCTCCGAAGGAAGTTGTGCTACAGATTTTTATCATTCAAGACAAAATACGTTGACCCCTGCTGGGTTTGAACTAGCGAGCATTGGGTCCTGAGGCACGCACTTTATCCCAAAGCCACCGATTTCGACCATATTAAGATTAGTTTGTAGCGTACGGTACATAATCGCTTTAAATAGTAATAGTCCTACTAATATAATAAAAAAGAGTTGATGTCTGTTAATCTTTCACGAAAAAACCACTACACCGATCGTTACTCTAAACATGAATTTTAAACTCTCAGATACCCGCTTCAGTGGCCGAATGGTATGAGGCGTCACCCTCGAGTTAGACCGGCCTGCTAAATACGGGGAGATTGGGGTTCGAATACCGGTCGGATCCACCGAGGATGGTCTTCTCCAGAATGGTTTCCCACTCTCCTTCCACGCAAATGCGGGTGGATTACCTCTAAAATGCTTCCTCATTCCTACCCCATTAGAGTAATTATCATGTAAATGTATAACCCGAATGGGTAGTGAGATACGATGATTTTAAAAAAATCAAATTATGTGTATAAGAGATTGCCAGCACTACATAAAATGATAAGAAAAAGTATACTATCCAGAAATCCCACATAACTCGGACGTCAGGTTAATATGTATGCTAACTATAACTAATGCATGCCGTGTGTGACCTTTTTCTCAACTTTAGCTTATTAAATTTTCATTAGATCAACTTTTAAAGGTTACTAAATATAGATACGTTTTATAATAATAATAATATTTAGCACCGCATCTTACTACCCGTTCGGGTTATACGCTTTAAGTACTAATTACGCTAATGGGTTAGGAATTGGGAAGGTTGAATTAGAGGAAGTGAACCCGCATTTGCTTAGAGGGAGAGTGGAAAACCATTTAGGAAAAACCACCCCCAGTTCACCCGACCGAGATTCGAACCTCGATCTCCCTGTCCCCAGCAGTCGGGCTCAACACGACAAGCGTGTAGGCCAACTAAGCCACCGAGGCGGGTCGTTTTATAAAATACATCACGTGTGAATAACGAGTAATCAGCTAATTGAACATAAATTATTATCTTATTAGTCAATATTTTTGTTGGTGAAGTTTCGGGATAATGTCGGCGCTGAAATATCTTCTAAACAAATTCAAAGTTTTTGAAGCTTCGCATAACCCTACGCTGAAGTATATATAAAAAAAATCAATATTCTAGTAGAGTTTCAGTAGAAAGTGGTCAAACAGTTTTTAAGGAGAAGCCAAAACACCTGTGCCAACAAGTGGTGTGTTCCTCAGACAAACATACAAAATATTTATTTGTACCTAAACAAAGTTCAGCTTCAAATATTATCAGATATATCGTTAGGCCTCTTATGAAAATATTATAATGGCAATAATATTGTCCTACAAACAATTTACTAAACATTTAATATCTTAATTAAGAGTATAACCCGAATAGGTGGTAAGACACGGTTCTAAGAGAAAAAATATATATTACTTCAAACACAAGCGTTTTTAACGGTTTAATCTAAGGCAGCGTTTTTCAAACTGTGTTCCTCGTAGCCATTGTGCTCCACAATATTTATCTAAGTTTCTTTGAGGCAATTTTATAATATAGGCCTAGTTTACTTTACTATGGTTTTTTGCACTATAAAATCACATTATTGATAAATGATTGGTCATTTTTTCACATATGAATAAAGGACATTTGCCAGTGTCAACGAATTGTCTTTAAAAGAGAAAGAACAACTTATAGACATTTCAATAAATTATGATTTAAAAACAAAATATGAAGATGAAAAAAATGCATAATTTTGGATTTAAATATCCATATAATATATCCTAAAATATAAAATTAAACCTAGAGATTTTTAATGCGTTTTGAAAAAAATATCTCTTTGTGAGCAAACTTTTTAATTGTATACAGCTACAACGAATAAATTGAAGTAGACTAAGTATAGATGATCGGCGCTTACAGTTGACAAACATAACAACATAGCAAGGTGCTTTGTGATCTAAAACAAACCCACCCGAGCCACTAATAAATAAATATTTACTGATTATTTTTGCACCGCGTCTTACTACCCGTTTGGGCGGAACACTTATGTACTAATCGCGCTAATGGTTTTAGGGATTAGGAAGGTTATATTTATATTAAGTGTACCTGCATTTGCGTGAAAACCACCCTCAGAATACTCGATCGAGATTCGAACCTCCATCTTCCCGCCATCGGCAGACTAGTCTTCTACGATAGTATCGCGTTAGACCACGCGGCAGTCGAAGCGGGTTCTACTGGTTTAACTGTTGCGTTTATCAAGTGAAACCTCTTTTCCATAGGTAATTAGATGTTAAACGTATATTTTCTTTGGATATTTATTCAATTATTAATTTGTTAAGAACTTGTAAAATCTAACTGTCATTATTTAATTTAAAAATGTTCATGTAAAAAGTGTATGAGGGCACCAGTATGTTTTTTAGTGAAAGACCTTCTTCGGTATAACAATTTTGGGAATCCCTAGTTTAAGGGAGAGGGTTAAGGAAGGTTTTTCAAAAGAGGAAGTAAACACGCATTTGCGTGGAGAAAGGATGAAAAGACAATGATAGGTCGTACGTGGAAAAAACACTCTCAGCTTACTCGGCCGAGATTCAAACTTAGACCTTCACGTAACTGGAGACCCAGTCTACTGTAAATATTACGCCTTAAAACCCCATGTCCACCGGTGCGATTTAGTTTTTAATTATTGCGTTCCAACGCAAACAAGTGTGACATACTATCTAACCTTGTGGAGAAAAGGATTAGAAGAGTGAATTTTGAGGAAACACATTCAAGAGAATCTAAAATTCAGAAACACCCTAACTCACTCGGAAGTGTATATATCTAATGATATATGGGTCCCAAGTTTGATTACTAGTGGGGTTAACACTCTGGTACTGTATTTGGGTTTGTTTGGTAACTAAATTTTCCGCGCCAGCGAGCGCATTGTGAAAATGTCAAGTTTATTTATTATGGTTTTACGGTGATGGTGATGTCGGGCTTATAAAATTCGGGTACATTTTGTCTAAATTCTACCTCCCTCATATCTTGTCCATTTGAGTAATTAATATATCAACCAACGTGCTTCGCTGGTGGAATGGTCTAAGACGTCACTCTAGCAATAAACTGGATTCCCGATGACACGGTGATCGGGATTTGAGTCCAGGTCGGGTGTAATGAGGGTGTTTTTTCTTAAATGGTTTTCCACTTTCCCTCCACCCTTGCTCTAAAGTTCTTCATCCCTAAGCCGTTAGCGTAATTAGTATCTATATGTGTGTAAAAAGCCCGAACGAATAGTAGAACGAGGCGCGAAAATTAAAAATAAATATTTCTCAGTACAACGCGAATTGTAAAAAAAAAATTAAGTCGATAGTTGCCTTCACAGTTAATCTCACGCTTAAACAATATAAATTAACCCCTACCAGTTCCATTTTGGAATCGAACCCCGTATCTCCTTGCGGTCAACCATATCGATCACGTCCAAACAAAAATAAATGGACTTCGTTAAAAACTGTATCCTATAAATTAATAAAATGAGGTGAAGCTTTAAAACCGTCATTGTTTTCACAATTTCTACGAAACCAAGAGAGCTGGCGTAGAAATAAAGGCAGTAGCACCAAAAGCTAATAATCATGCGTGTGCGTGTACGCAGGTGCTCCGTACCTAGGAGGGGTCGCAGCGTGCAGTACGTGCCAAAACTGCGTGATACAGTTGACCCCCAAGCTAATTGCGGTAATCGTCTCTAACTTCCGAGAAGTGATTTTTTTTATTCACGAGACGACAGAAATGGTCCTCCTCGAAATTTTTAATTTTAATTTCTCATTCCCGGTACCCCTTTCGCTCGCGTCGTCCTAATCGTAATGATTAGCAACTTATAATCCACGTCTTCGAGGAAGTGAGATTTCTCGGGTCTTGAAAAGGTCAAAGTTAGGGTCAAAACCCACGTGAGAAGGAGATTTAATTAGAGATCAAAACAATGGAGGGACCGGTGGGATTGTTGGCGTAGTTAGCGTGTTTAGTAGACGTAGACCTCTTGGGGGCCGATGTTAGACTATTCCTGGCGGCTGTGATGAAAGTTCGTTCATCGATATCCACCCAAGGGCGTGCTCATGTTTTTATTGGCTGTAGCTCCCCTCCTCCCAGCACTCAAAATAACATGTTTGAATCCTAAAAATATAATTCAGATAAATAAATACATTTTTCTGTGTTTTTACTTGACTATCCAGATATTTTAAACTGTTCAAGGTCATTCTTCACCCATATTTTAAGGCAGAGGACCCTCTTGATAGCTCAGTGGTAGAGTATTTCCATGCTAAGCCAAAGGTCCCGGATTAGATTCTCATGCCCAGGTGTCGTTTTTCAATTTATTCAAAAAAATATTACCTATACCTTGACTCAGTCGTTAACAGGCATGATTATTTAGCTAAATGACCCGGATTAGATTGGTGAAATTGGGCGTTTCCTTTTTACGGTGATTAATTTAGGGCTGGAGGGCCAGTGAACTGTATATGTTCTAGGATTAAGTTAGTTTGTAAGTCTTGTGCTGAAAAAATTAGTTGGTTCAGAAACTGCTTCAAATTAAGGTGGGTTGGAAGGGAAAGCAAATTAAGGTAAATATTTTTGCAATTTTTATAAGAAAAAACAGTTTTGGGGCCAAATAGATCAACTGTTGCTCCATTAGATACAGAAAGTAATCTAAACAGTTCTTGAATATCTGTAAAGAATGAGTATAGCGACATTTTAATAGAGACTTTTTAAAACTATGTTTAAAAGTCCTGCTCGTATTCTGTCAATCCCATCACACAGACTCAAGAACTTTTAAGATTTATATGTGTAGAGAATTAAACAGAACGTATTTATGAGAGCAATATATTTTTTTATATATAAAAAAGTTGTTTTTATTACAAAAAAAACTGTAAACAATATGGATCATAGCTCGCCTTACCTTACATTCAACCTTAAAAATATTATTACTAAGTTATGGTAACTTTGTTTGCCCGTATTTGTATTATATTTAATATTTGAGCGGCCGAATGGTCTAAGGTGTCACTCTTGTGTTAGAATGGCCTGCTTAAGACGGGTAAATCAGGGTTAGAATCCCGGTCGCGTCTACTGGAGGCCTAAATTGTTTCCCACTCTCCTTCAATGCAAATGCGGGTGTATTACCTCTAAAATAATTCCTTTTACATCCCCGACACATTAGAGAAATTATCATAGACGCGTATAGCCTAAACAGGTAGAAAGTCACGGTAATAAAAAAAGTTATATATTATGTAATTAAGAAGATACCCAATAAGAAAACGAGAATATCTCACTAAGTAAAGAAAATTGTTAACGAGAGCTTAATCGTTTTAAGAAATTATTATTCGCAGGTAGTATTTAATGTACTTTTCCTTTCATAAAATGTGCCTCACTACATAACGTTATCCCACGACAAACCGGCCACTTTTCGTGACTGATATTGTACATAAGTTTGAGTGTTCCCAACATTTAATGTGTTAGCTGTTTAACATGTCTAGAACCAATATTGATAAATTATTTCCTATACATGAATTATCTTCAATTTTACTAATTTTACCACCCGCATCACGTCAAACTCCTCTTGTCTGGTTTTTTGGCTACGGGAAGGTGGGAGTTAGAATCCCGATTGGGTGTACTAAGGGTGTTTTTTCTTGAATTAAATTATCTCACTCCACGGTAATATTCACTCTAAATTCTACCTTCACCGTCTCTAGCTCATTAGTATAATTACACTTTTGATATCCTAGTCAGGTAGTAAGACAAGGTGGAGACATTTTTTCACTGTATTAAAAAAAGTTTTTAAGCTAGTTAAATGCAGTCCAATTTTCAAAACAAGGGCCTTTTAAAAAAAACATGATTTTGCGGCTAAAATTGATAATATTTTACTCTATTATTAGTAATATTTCATGGGTATTGGTATGATTTAAAGTGACAGCCGCAGATCACATTATTTGACGTATTATTACGTGAAAGTAGGTATAGTAATTTTTTTTAATGTCAAATAAGGCCATTCCTTTGAAAATTTGACCGTATTTGACCTCGCCGTTCTATACCGGTTGGAAACACTTTTGTTTCATACCAATTCATCTCAAACGTAAGAGATAAAAATTAATAGCTTTTTTTTAATTTTCCACTAGCAAACATTTTATCTCGTAAAGTGTTTGGTCATAACGGTCACCTTGACCTTTACACACATAGGCGTATGACCTCAAATAAGGAAGATACAATATCCGCTTTGACCACGGCTGTTGACCCAACGTTCAATAAGTCCTGTTTTAATCGGCTAAAAACTCGCCGCTTTTAGCTAAGGCGATGGCAAACGCTATTTTACCAGTTTTACTAGGAGTTTATTTAGGATGATAATTATATAGAGATATTTTTATGGTTTGTTATTATTTTATTTGAAATTAAATGTGTTTGTAGCAACAAAAATGGGTTTTCTTGAAGGTATCTTGAAATACCTTAAACATTTTATCGTACACGTGAAAGGTGTTCACTCAATTTAGCGTAAAGAGTCAATATTTTTAGATTTAAGTCAGCACCGCCATGAACCATCAACGGGAACTCTTGTTTGGCATAGTTTAGGTGACCGAGTGGGAAGGGTTTCCAACTACATGTTTTGGGGTTCCTTATTCGTAACTAGGTAGTGCTTAAGAATATTTTAGTGTTTATTTATGGACCTCACTATCTATATAGATGTTGCAATTCTGGTTTCTTGCAATGTGTTAGCGTTTTAATTAAGTTAGTTTAAAAGTTGTATTCTTATATACCTCTGTATACAGGAAGAGCTAATTAAATCACTTATTTGCGATAGCACAACTCACACTGACATGAAATACCGGGTTTTGTTCTCGTGGCCGACTGAAGAACCAGTAGGTTTTCCCCTCCAACATTGTGATCCCATTTTCTCTAGGCAAGTGCTAGTGCGTTTACTTAACATTCACTTGCGTCTCACTGATCTCTTATATTAGATAGCTCAAGTCATTACAGCAAGTATTGTCACTTTAGTATTTCTTGACTACAACTTATTATTGTAGGCTGGTGAGGATTGAAATTATTCGAGAGCAATCCTAACCTACTGTACCATCAGTTCTGTGAACAATAGACCTCGTTCTCTTCGTGTTATTATTGTTGCTACAGACTTATCTTTGGATCTCAAGTTGAAATATCTCCTATAATTTCTCCTTGGACTTGAACAAACGAATACTATATCCAATAGTACGGGAAAGAATGGGGTTAAAGGCCGTACGTGAGATAATAGACTGCAAGACTGAGATGGTATGGTCATGTATGGGCATGGAGAAGGAAAGGACGCCAAAGAAAATGTTAGAAATGAAGTATGTAAGAAAATACCTGAAAGGGAGGCCAATAAAGTGATGGGAGGAGCAAATAAAAGAAAGTGTGCAAGTGAGGAGAGAAAAATGGAAGCAATTAAAGGAGTAAGGATAGAGGAAGATGGAGGCATTTTACTAAACTTACCCGGCTATAGGCTGGCAGCAGTTGATGATGATGATGAATAGTATTTTATATTCACAGGCAATAACCGTTTTCCATCAACGCAAATGCAGGTACTCTTAAAACTAAATCCAACCTCACCTAATTACACATTAGCGTAGTTAGTGCTAATACGTATAACCCTACTTAGGCGTGGTGATATAAACAATTATTTTCACTCTTATCACAACTTTTGCCACCCACGGTGTTGCACCCCCGGTTGCGCCGACCCTGAGTCCAGACGGGAGAGGTACGTCAATCTCTTGACCCGACAAGACGTGTAATTTGTTCTCGAAACTGGTACGGCTGATTCGAACAACTGCGGGCAGGAAGACGAGTTCTCAGAGGCTCTGGAAGTAAATACGGTACACGGAAACTACCGTCTTAATAAACCACCACACTCGGTGCCTGGGAGATATTACAGACTTTCCTCCCGATGCTGAGTTATGATGATGACACACTTTGTAGCGTGGTTTTGTTTTATTAGTTCTCGCTAATAATAGAGAACCTAAGTCATAACACTCGGCTGCCCGTTTTTATTGTTTTCAACGAGCTGCAACAACAGTTTTAAGATCATTGTAACTTTTTTTATTCATTTATTTTTCGTCACTGCGCTTTACTTCCCTCATGAGTTTGACGCATATGCATTAGTTACGATAATTTGTTGGGAATAAGGAGGGTTTAATTTAAAGGAAATGTGTCTGCACTTTCGTGGAGGGAGAGTGGAAGAGCTAGTTTAGGGGGGGAAACATCCATATTAATACCCGGTCGGAATTAAAAACCTGATATCGTAGTCATTGGTGAGCCAGTATATTGCGAGATTGACGCCTTAGACCATTTAAACACAGAAGCGGGTTTGTCAAAAATAAATTACAAGCTCGTTAGAACATCCTTAAGATGCCGGACGTTTATATTATAATTTTTAATACTACTAATACTCTATAATATAATTTATATAACCTAAAAAACGAAAGAGGGAGATATTTTAAGTAGCTGTACAGCTGGGTTGCATCCAGAGGTGTAGTCCCTGTAGGACAACAAGTATTTATACTGTAGTTGGACTCGGTGATCAAGACGTGGGCTAAAGTTTCAACCATATCTGGCGTGGTTTACCACTGATTGGGGCTAGGGTTCTAATCCTGGCTGGATGTACTGAGGTTGGTTTCTCCATAAACAGTTCCTACCCCCACCCCTTCTCTCTCCAAGCAAATATGAGTACATTTACTCTAAAGTTTACCTTACTTACCCCTACCCCATTATTGTAAAATATACAGATTGACCTGACCGGGGTTCGGGGGGTTACTAAGATGAGTTATATATAAAAAAGCTGATACTATTTGGGTCGCTTTCCTTCTCAAATCTTAATGCGATGTGGGTATATTAGTCTATTACAAAATATGCCGTAATAATCTGGTTTAAAAAAATAAGATCAACCTCAAATTATATTTTAAAAAAATACGGCGTTGTACGTACTCTGTATCCTGAACCAAATTAGCGAACTTGATCCTGCGAAAATGGTTGTCTTCTACTTGAAAGAAAATAAAAATAGATTTTTTTTTTACTCGACTATCTTAGGCCTATACAAAGGGATCATAACGCCGAGAGAAAAGGTAATGTGAATTTAATTTCAGAACGTGATGTACATTTATGATATAATAATTGGTTATGCGTGCGGTCCGTGGGACCCAAATAACATCAACCTTTTGACAACTTGTATTTACTCTTGAATCGCTGCAAGTTTTTGCTGGAAACTTTTATTTGTGAAATTAAAGCTAACGGATGTTTTTACAATGTGGTTTACTACTGAGTTTTACACACACATTAGTGCTAAACCGGACATAATTCTGATACGATTACAGCGCCGTTTTTCTTCTGTATGATGTCGAGTAACTACTCCTCTATAATATTTTACGACCATTTCAAAGAGAGAAAAAAATATGGTACAGTGCACACCAATGACTTCCTCCTTTACCTAAATACTTTTAGTTAGTAACATATGTTAAACAAAATAATATACACTTTTATAGAAACATAATGGTAATAAATTAACATCGCATTTCACCTAAGAACATACATTAAATAATAGACACTGTTAGAGAAATATATGATTTTTTCCGTGCATTTTCAACTACGCAGTTCCCAAAGCTCTATTTAAAGAAGTATATTTACCTAATTATTGGAAAAAATTGTTTTTTTTAAATATTCTTTCATTTAAAAGCTGTTTATTTTTATGAGTTCTGCAACTTTACAACGATAAACTATTTCGTATCTCAAAGAGTTGCGGCGATTTGATCAAAATTGGAAATTTCCGCGTTTGGAAAGAATCATTCTGCAAAGCAATTTTCTTGGGAAAATGAGAAGCTCCATTTTGTTTGTAGTGTTAAAACGGTGTCTCAATATTAAATTTAATCAAAATCGTTGGAGCCAACATCGATAAAATCTATTTTTCCTGTTTTTGACCTTAAGTAAGCTACCCTTACTTTTAGAGTTAAATAGATTTTTTTAAATGCAGGTTCAGAGGGTCACGAAACTTCTATATCTATAAAAATCTCGAATTCGATTTTTTTTACAGTCACAATACTTTCTTTCCCCAAAGGATTGCGTGCAGAAGCGTATTTACACTATAGGCCCACTAGGCACGGGCTAGGGGCGGCGTCTTTAGGGGGTGGCACATTTTGAATTACATTATTTTATTATAATATGTTGTTTTAATAACTACGTTTAAAAATCATTGACTAACATTATTGAAATAGTTAAAGTCAGAACGACAATACTTATTTTTAAATAACTGTGCTTTGCAATCACTTTGTAACTGACGTCAGTTTCCCCATCTTCATAATGTTAACCCAAGCTACTGTAGGGCATATACTGTACATGCCCGATTATCTTTCATAGACATCTTTTCTCGAATACTAATTTCCGCCGCCCCTCGCCCCTCTTTCCTCTGAAACTTCCTAAAACCACTTAAATAAATTGGGAAAATTGGGGGGAGTGGGGGGGGGGGGGGGTAGTTGTGTGTCGCACAGAGAGGNAGTGCGCGCATATTATAAAGGTGCCTAGAAGGGTGCCAAAATATTAAATCCGTCACTGGTTGCGTGAAAGTACAAATGGCAAGATTCAAGGATATTGCTCAGAGTCTTTAACATATAAAAACAATTATTATAGAGCTTTCGACTACATTCCTTGTTAGCCTGCTAAAGCACACTTTTAAGCCAACAAATTATATCACCCGATGTTAGTGTAGATAGATCACATGTGTTAAAATAATACTCCAATGTATCCGACCGAGATTTGAGCTCATACCTCTCCGTCCACAGTACTCCAATGTATAGAAGGATTGATGTTTTAGAGTGAGTTAACAATGTACAGTACACTCCGTTTGCCCTGAAATGTATCAATCCTAACTTGATAGAACGACCCTATCTTATAGGCAGAACCAGGATTACGATTACTTAGAAATGATCAAAAAATTACCTTTAAAAGGTCCCACAATTCTAAAAAACTACTTCAAATTTTCAAAAATTGTCCTAAAAAAAAAGAACAAAAATGCGTCATAGATCCTCATTACTAAATTAAACACGCACTTTACACATGTGAAATGCAATGAAAAGCCTTTTAGCAACTAAATGCTTGCATTTTGCTCAATAGGCATAAAACATTTATTTACAAAGATTCTATTCAGAAATTAGCTATTATTATTATTATTATTATTATTATTAATATAGCGATCACAGACTCAGAATATCATGCGCTGCCTTGGCGAGGTGCCTACATCTCGGTCGGTCTAGTCCCTCTCATACAACCTCTGGCTACCCCTAGCTGGGTGAGACCTAATGCCTCCCTCCTTACCCTCTGGCTACCCCCAGCTGGGTTAGAACTAGTGTCTCTCTCTTACAACCTCTGACTACCCCCAGTTGGGTTAGACCTAATTCCTCCCTCCTACCCCTCTGTCTACCACCAGCTGGGTTAGAACTAGTGGCTCTCTTCTACAACCTCTGGTTACCCCCAGCTGGGTTAGACCTAGTGCCTCTCTCCTACAACCTCTGGCTACCCCCAACTGGGTTATAACTAGTGCCTCTCTCCTACAACCTCTGGCTACCCCCAACTGGGTTATAACTAGTGCCTCTCTCCTACAACCTCTGACTACCACCAGCTGGGTTAGATCTAGTGCCTCTCTCCTACAACCTCTGGCTACCCCCAACTGGGTTATAACTAGTGCCTCTCTCCTACAACCTCTGGCTACCCCCAACTGGGTTATAACTAGTGCCTCTCTCCTACAACCTCTGACTACCACCAGCTGGGTTAGATCTAGTGCCTCTCTCCTACAACCTCTGGCTACCCCCAACTGGGTTATAACTAGTGCCTCTCTCCTACAACCTCTGGCTACCCCCAACTGGGTTATAACTAGTGCCTCTCTCCTACAACCTCTGACTACCACCAGCTGGGTTAGATCTAGTGCCTCTCTCCTACAACCTCTGGCTACCCCCAACTGGGTTATAACTAGTGCCTCTCTCCTACAACCTCTGGCTACCCCCAACTGGGTTATAACTAGTGCCTCTCTCCTACAACCTCTGACTACCACCAGCTGGGTTAGATCTAGTGCCTCTCTCCTACAACCTCTGGCTACCCCCAACTGGGTTATAACTAGTGCCTCTCTCCTACAACCTCTGGCTACCCCCAACTGGGTTATAACTAGTGCCTCTCTCCTACAACCTCTGACTACCACCAGCTGGGTTAGATTTAGTGCCTCTCTCCTACAACCTCTGGCTACCCCCAACTGGGTTATAACTAGTGCCTCTCTCCTACAACCTCTGGCTACCCCCAACTGGGTTATAACTAGTGCCTCTCTCCTACAACCTCAGACTACTCCATCTGGGTTGGACCTAGTGCCTCTCTCCTACAACCTCAGACTACTCCATCTGGGTTGGACCTAGTGCCTCTCTCCTGCAGCCTCTAGCTACCCCCAACTGGGTTAAGTCTTTTTTCCAGCTCATGGCGCCACCGCAAACTAGGTCTTCCAAGGAGGCGTGTATTCCTCGGTATTCCTTCCATCACTGCTGTGGGCATTGTATCTCAGGCATCCCTGCCACACTACCCGCCCATTGGATCCGTCTGCTTCTCAAGATGTTCGTGATTTTGCACCCACCTATTGCACTATATAGCTCTCCCCTCTTCACTCTCCAGCCTGGTAATAATGTCTCACCAAGAATGTGTATTTTACAAAAACAAACAAAGAGGATACAAGTTCATTGTTTATATTATCTTTCCACTCCGACAACTTTATGTTAAAGACATTTTTTTTTAGCATTTATAAAATATAAATAGTATTTAAATATATAGTTATTCAACATGTATGCCTTAAAATGATTCAAAAATGTTTTAAAATGACTAAAACAACTATGCAAACCAAGAAAATATGAGCTTAGATTCCAAAATGATAAAAAAAAGAGAGACCCATAAATTATATATCTCTACAACAAGGGGATCATTAACCGTGTATTTATGAGCATTTTATGTGACGAGTATAAAAAAAAAGGATATTATGTCATCAAAATCCTCGCCCTGTTTATAAACTACACCATAGTGGAACCATCTAAGGTAAGCTGCTACTTTGAAGGGTACAGTTATATGGGAATGACGCCATAAAATATAGCGATGTTAACAAGATGTGATGTGATGGATAACCCGTACCATCCTCCCCAAATCCATTCCTATACCGGGTTGTAAATTCATATCAAACCTGTCTTGTGACAGCCATCAAAGTAATTATACGAGTTAGATTTGGAGAACTTAGTAAACTTGTTGAAAAAAACGGAGTGTATTTATGAGGCTACTCAAAAACTTTAAGAACGCGTCTCACCCTATGGAAAACGCTCACTTTAGGTGAGTTAATAGACTTGAACCAGGTGTCTAATCAAGATATGGTTTATATAGTTTTCATTAAAAGACAGTGGAATTGAGACGAGTAAAATTATTTTACCATATTTAAAATAGTCGACCTTGGTGATCTTGTGGATAAGTGCTTGCCTTAGGCCCGAAGTTCGTGGATTCAAAGAGCGATAAAATACGTAGCACAACTTCCCTCGGAGGGGAAGTAAAGCCGTTGGTCCTATCTAGATTATGGCATGTAAAAGAACCCTGGAAGGAATGTGAAAATACTTTTCTCAGCAAAATTGGTAGGCACTTTCGTTCTCGCTCATAGAAATTATCATGTGTTGATATAAACATTCCGTCCAAAAAGTGCACGTTAAATAACTCAAATTAATAAATAGCTGATAAAAAATATACAATAAACCTAGAAGTTGCAATATCAAAATTAAAAAAACTATTAAATTAATCCAAATCTCGCTGTTGTGTGAAGAATTCAGAAAACAACATTTCTATGCGATTTCTGGTTCAAGCGTAATCATTTATCTAAATTTCCCGGTTACTTGGTAAGAAATTATCAGGAATCACAAATAGGAATTCAATCATAACACAAACTAAACACGAATATATTATGAGCAGTGCCCAGATTTTGTGGCATGTATTATTATTATTATTATTATTATTATTATTATTATTACTTCACAAACAATGCTCATATGTAGCCTACATAACATTTATTCATGATTCCCTGATTCTGGGTGATTTTGGTATTTTTTATAATTTTGAATTATTAGGTTTTATTTTCTTGTTTTGAGTCATTTCTGAGTTATTTATGGGCATTTACGAGTCATTTTATTTGGCATTTATTTTGAATAACTATATTTTTTTAAGACTATGGGTATTTTATAAACACATAAATACTCAAACATACAAATTTTCAGTATAGTTGTTGGAATAATGTATACAGTGAACTTTATACCCTCTTTGCTTGTATGGTTGAAAAATACACATTCCTGGATGGAAATGGTTCTGTTGGAAAGGGGTACAGCATTATTTTTTTTGTTTTCTTGGTAAACTACGTGCTTGATTTAGTCGTGAACATTCATTAAGAGTTTTTGTTCATATTTTTGGGTCAATTTTTGTAGATCTGAAGTCATATTCAGGTCATTTTTTGATAACCAGGTCATCATAGTCTAAGAACCTGCTTATGAGATATATAGTTGTAGCATACATTGTGTTAAGTCAGTTTACTGTGAGGCTTATTAACTAATAATTATGAGGTCTACATATTTTTTTATTTCAAAATACTTAAATGGTCTAAGCTCGTCAATAAGCAATAATTCTGCCAGAATAGTTATTGCTATTCTTAGATAAATAACTTATACATTCTAATCTATATTTGTAACGGGTTAACTTGGTAGGAACTTGAAAACCGGTCAAGATATTTGCAATTTTATATCATAACATCTTTTTGTCAGAATAAATTAAACATTGATTCAGTACAACCATAGAAATTAATTTTCTTCACATGGTAATTTCAACATTTTTTTAAATATCTGTCAAAAGGCAAATTTTTCTCTTCATTTAAAAAGTTTGTCATCTAATGCCGCTACGCTCATGAAAGATATTCAACAATTGTTGATATCACCGTGTAGAGAAAATTAAACTCTATATTTGTGTGTGAGCAATATTTTGTTTGTTTTGGCGAAAAAAAAAGTTTTGTTGCAAACAAATTCGGAAACGCTGGCCTTTTCTCGCGTTCCCTAACCCCAACTTAAAATCATTCATAAGTAATAATACTTCCAGAATAGTTGTCACATGCCATCCTTGGATAAATTACATGTATGTACATTCTTAACTATATTTTCAGTGGATTAATTAACCAGCGTTTACAAATATTCTTTTAGATAGTTACATATAATATATGTAGAGTTGATGAAATAAAATAAAATATTATGGAAAAATACGCCTCTACAAACCTGAATATTTGAGGGATAAAGAAATGGTGCACTAAGTCAAAGGTCACGGATTGTATATTAATATTCATGTGTCATTTTTCAATAAATATTAAATTCGAAACAATAAAACAACACTCGTTTATTAATAATTTAAAACAAACTTGCTCTCTGGATTTATTATAAAATATTTTAAAGAACTATTAACTTGATTTACTATGTTAATATTAATTATAAATATAACGTATCCTGATCGAGCAGCACATCTGACACGAAGCATGGTGAAGCGTTAAGACTACTTAAGCAAGGGCATTTACCTTTCCGTTCTGATAAATCAATTCTATACGAACGCAGGCATCTGGAAAATCTGAATTTAACACTATTTGTTTTCATCCTAGAGATATAATAAATGGTCGTATAAGGGGACATTAAACATTTTATCAGCAGATAGTAAAATATTGTATTTTATTTTACATGCGTGAACAAGTGCATTGTACTCATATATCCGAGGAGTGATGCTATATATTCAGTCCAATTTTTATTTGAAGAGCCTTTTAGAAAGTACCAACCTTTTTTGCGACCCAAATTCGATAACATTTTATTAAATCATTATTTGTATTTTATGGGTAAGTCATAATGCTAAAATTATATATCAAAAGTGACAACTGCAGGCCACATGACTTGACGTATGGATACGTGAATGTAGATATAGAAAATTTTCTTGCTACCCGCTTCGGTGGATGCATGGACTAAGGCCTACTCTCGTAATAGACTAGATTGCTGATGACGAGGAAGATTATAGTTCGATACCGGTCGGGTATAATGAGGGTGGTTTTCCCTAAATGGTTTACCACTCTCTCTTTCTCCACGCAAATGCGGGTACACTCCCTATAAATCAAACCTTAATTGGTACATAAGTGTATAACCGGAATGGGTAGTAAGACGTGGATCTAAAAAAAAACTTTTCTACTTGTTAGATAAGGTTCTTATGAAAGTTTGACTATAGAAGCTGATTGTTCCAGACTAGGATAATATATTGAGTTGAGAAACTATTATTACAAATGATAACGACTGATCTACTAGCTTCACAGTTATCTGTTTTGAATTACTGTTTATTTTTATTAATATTTAAACGCGCTTTAAACACAATAAACTTTGTACTAGCTAACAACCACTTGTCTTGATGTTTATTTACTTCTGGATGAGAAGTGCAGTAACTTCTTATGGTTGAGGGGGG
>CABFVX010000252.1:168304-189368 GCA_902151425.1 Timema shepardi | reverse complement strand
GGTGGGGGGGGGAGAGGGAAGGGAGAGAACGTTTATACAGGATAATTGTTCAAGAAGTTATTTATTTACTTTAGTTCGTAGCATTCCCAATGAATAGTAATTGATTTATTACTGCCCCGTGGGGTTTTATACATGGTTGATTTTATTAATTTTAAAATATAATCTAGTGCTAAAGCACACACGCGCATATTAATTAATTTTATACATTTCATACACGTTTATAAATTTTCCTTGCCTTTTATGTTAAGAGCGGCAATCATCAACTCGCCACAATTATCAAGTCACCGCAAGTCCACAAACTGATTATACAGTACGGCCCCATATCCGCGGATAACACGTTCCTAGATCTACCACGATTACGTGAAACCGCGGATAGTACAGAACTATTATATAACGTGATATTTATGTAGCATACATAAATACGGGGAAGTTTAATTGATAAGTTACTCACAGTAAGACATTACCAACATTAAATAAAGTAAACATAAAGTAAAGTGTGCTGTACACTGCAGTGTACTTATTATTCTCCATTCTTCTTGTTGCGATGATCACTGAGGATAATGATGATGATGATGATGATGATGATGGTGATACGATAGCACTATGTCCACGATGAGGAGATGAAGCGGGGTGAGGGTGTAGGCATTGTGCTTTATAAACTATTTTGTTCTTTAATTAAATATAAATAAAATCAGGCAGTGGTAAACCGCGGATACTGAATCAGAGGCTACGGGGGCTCTACTGTATTATAAATTCCTTCAACTCAATACTCTCAATTTTTAGAGGAAAATAGAAGTATTTACTCCAGTAATATAAATTAGAACGTGATATATTTATAAATAAGTACGAGTTTATTTGATTACCCCATCCAGGACGTTCTATTTCATCATCGAGCCATATTTCAGCGGTAAATTACAGTCCTCGTCAACGTGATTGTCGAAGACACAGTCTGAAAACTCGAATAGCTCCGTAATTTAAATGTTAGGTTGGGTTAAGTTAGTAATTGCGGTAGATCTTTGCGATGACGGATTAAATTACCATGGGGTACGGGAGGTGCGTGGCAAGTCGATGAGTATCTAGGTGGCGGTGGTATGTGGCGAGTTGATAAACAGTGGGATGTTATACAATAGACCAGTGGCGAGTCGATGAGTATCTAGGTGGCAGTGGCATGTGGCGAGTTAATAAACAGTGGGATGTGAACAATAGACCAGTGGCGAGTCGATGAGTATCTAGGTGGCGGTGGTATGTGGCGAGTTGATAAACAGTGGAATGTGAACAATAGACCTGTGGCGAGTCGATGGATACTCCTCTATGAGGCAAAGGGGTACAGGGGCTTGCTGGAGGGGTAATCTGTGACTCCTACTAAGTGACTTTAAATAGTGATTGTATGGATTGCGAGAAAAGGTCAGTTTTTCGACGAAATAAATCAAACATTTCTCTGATAGAAATATATGAGTGTAATTTTCTACATATAGTAATCTCAAAAGCTCTTGACTATTGGTCACGAGCATACTAATATTTGATGAGAAACTTTTTAAATGCAGACAAGAAAGTTGTCATCAAATTTTAGGACACCGTTAACAGATATTAAAGAACTGTTGGAATTACTATGTGTATAAAATTAAACTTTATATTTATACGGGATAGAGATTGTATTTGTATTACTAACAAAATTGTTTTGCTTTAAAAACTTCAAAAACACTGCCCTTAACTAGCAATTCTATATATCCAACCTTAAAGCAGATATTGGGAAATTGGTATCGCTCCATCAAGACCATCCCTTGGATTAATAACATACTGAATAGTGAAGTAGCTGCTATTTATGGTAGCTAAGAAATTTGCAAAAAATAACTATCACAATTTGAAAATCTGGTATTTCTGGATAAATTCGTCAATTTTATTTTGATTAAACTAACGATTTTTTAATGCCACGGTATTAGCACGCAATCGAGCCATACTGAGCGAGCAGCCGCTGTCTGTTGGCGAAAATAGTTTCAACTTTTGCTGATGTGGACAGCACAACAAACCCTTCAGTCGTTAATCTCAGTTTTCTAACCCGTAACCACTTCCTTTTTTTTATTCAAGTAGCTATTCATTTGTCCTCATGGGGCTGAGTTTGACCTCGTTCCAGACGCACTGCTTCACAGAAAAATCTTGAAGCGCCTAGTATCGAACCTGGAACCTCTGGATCTATAGCCAAGAATTCTGACCACTAGACCATAGAGTTTATCGAATTAACTAAACAAAGAGGTTTTACCTGTAATTTTAGTAAATATCTCATTAAATGTTACTGTTTTCAATGTTGTTATCGTCCTTTGTTGGTGGCTCAAACCTCAACTCTAATGTGTTGGTTTTATAATTTATATGATCGTAGAGGGTACTGGGGACGAGTTTGTGGAGATCCTGAAAAGTTTGTGAAACACTGGTCCAAACCATCACACTCGCAATTAAATGTATGACGTGGAGATCAGGGTTAGAATCTCAGCCGGGTATACTGGGGATATTTTCCCCCTAGGGGGTTTCTCGCTCTCCCTCCACGCATATGAGTGTTCATTTCCTCTAAAACAAGACTTTACCTATTTCTTACACCATTTTTGTGATTTATCTACGTACGTGTACAACCTTAATTGGCAATAAGACGCGGTGGGGAGGGGGGATTAGTTATTACAATTATCCGCGCGTCCACTGGTTCAGGTTTAATCCTAAATTATTCATCCTCTTCATGTTTGTTCCTTTAGGTTAAAACCCTCTACAGTAGCCCCATGGCTTGTTTGGTGCTGACTGACAACTTTAAAAAGTTATCAAACCAAATTACGTATCCCTACGCCGAACCAGATTATCTGCAAAAACATGTGTTTAGTAGCTGTCACTTCTGACATTCAAAATGTAAGTATATACCTAAATTTTGACTGTCAGAAGTCAGCTGTGAGCTGTCAGTCAGCACCAAAGAAGCCGTGGGGCTACTGTAGTAGTCAGTAATAGCACGAGAGCACCACACAGAATAATAATGAAAGTTCTTCTAAATCACAATCTCATATCATAGAGAAATGTGTTATTCCTTTCTCTATGCTCATAGTTTAACGATGAGAGTTTCTACTTCAACACCCCATAGGCCACCCCTCCATCCCCCCTCCCTCGGCGTAGGCAATTTATTACACGTGTCCGCCGCGTTACACCTCCTATTTACTCTCTCTCAAAAAAAGAAACCTGACAAGGTCGTTGCCCCTCCCTCCTTCCCCTCCTTTCTCTCCTTCTAAAAGACTGAACATCAACTGACCAGTGACCACTTACCACTTGGACACTATAGGTACACTCAGAACCATAAACAACTGATTGGTATAGGCTTAAAACTAAAGTGACCTTTCTATATCGGCATTTTTGACTAGTCACACTAAAATCATTGATGGTAGTTGTCGAAAGTAGTTTTAATTTAAATGGCTCATAAAACATTTCATAGTCATGCTATTTATATTCGTGTGATTGGACAGTGTCAATAAGTTAGCTCGTTCAAATGTAGCATATATATATATATATATATATATATATATGACTGAGGTACTGTTTAACTTGACCATTTGTCAAATGATACATTATTCGGCCATGCTAGGGATCAAACCCGGAACCCTTTGCTCAGTAGATGTATGATAGAAAAAATGTGAATCAAATTATTATTATATAGTGTTACTATAGTATGTGTTTAGTCATACACATTTCATCAATAATTAATTATTACTATATTTATAATTGCATTATTTAACGTTAAATACTAGTGTTACAGTGCCATTAAACTATTTAACTAACAAAATTATTTGCTGCACCAAAATTAGAAAATAAAATGGGTGTTCAACTTTACTTCTTAACAGAGTATACAATACAAATTTGACAGATACCATAACGTCGAGTGTGAAATAAAAGATATTTTTTTAACTATTTTTAAAAGTGAGATCACCGAATCCACAGAAATTACTTTTAACGGCGTTAGAGTTCAAGTTTCTGCATAATGCCTCATCTTACTCTAAGCACTTGAAATTCTTTTACAAGCAATTTAAATACTAGGTTCCATGTTTACAGGTTTTAAAAAAAATATATGTTAAACATAAGACTATTAAACAATAAACATGCCTCTATGGTGACAGAGAGGTCGGAGCTCGAATCCCAAACTGGTGCAATGAAGGTATTTTTTTCATCTATTGTTTTTACCTCCACCTCCTTGTAAATTTGGTTACATTTCCTCCAAATTATACCTTCCTCATTCCCACCTCTATAAGTGTATTTAAAACGCATATAGACCCTCTAGCATTATCTTTAAGAACCCTGTCTTGTTTATTAATAACAATTTTATAATTTAAATATTAGTTGTGATACATAAATATAATTAGTTGGTAGCCATGGCAGAAGCCAAATTTAGTTCGTAATTTTAATATTTTATTTTATTATTTCCTAAAATTTACGGAAATGATCTCACTTCACATCGGATAAATAGCGTAATAAATAAATTCACAATGTATAGCTTGGGTACCTTACCTTTTCGCGTAGTTAAAATAACAAACCCGTGTTTGGAAGAAGTCATTGGAAACCAAATAAAATAGAGTTTTTATCAGAACCCGCTTCGATGGCCAAATGGTTTTAGGCGTCACTCTCACAATAGATTGGACTGCTGATGACGGGGAGATTGGGGTTCGAATCCTGATTGGATGTACAGAGGGTGTTTTTACCTAAATGTTTTTACACTCTCCCTCCACACAAATGTGGGTACATTTCCTCTAAATTAAACGTTGTTTACCCATAACACACTATCGTAGGCTAATTCATACATATGCATAGCCCGAACGGGTAATAAAACGTGCTGCTACATTTTTTTTAATATCCGTGGCGTTAGACCGTAAAAAACATACCAACCAAGGGGCCGTCACATGTTGGTGAAGATATTGCCAATATTTTCAGGTAGAGGGTGTCATATGGTCAGCACAATGGGCCCTCTGGCCGTTAATCTCGGTTTTATAAACTGGATTCGATAAGTCTTTATTCAAATAGCCCCCCAATTGTCCTCACGAGGCTGAATCGACCCCATCCCATATCCATATCTGGAAGTGTCAGGGATCGAACCCAGGACATTCGGATCTGTATCTAGAAACTCTCACCACTTAAACACAGAGGTAGAAATAAAAATAAAGATAACGCATACAACCCGCATGGGTGCTGGTAAAAATGGAGAAAACTAGAGTTGAACAAATATTTACCTTGTAGGGGTGATTAAACATTATTGTGTAGAGAGATTGAACTTGATGCACTCCAATAGTAATGGAAAATAGATCATCTGCATACCAACTCTTTAAGTGTTCGCTAAGTTCCACATAAAACGGGTAGTATTTCCGTAGATTTATGTAAACTGTTAATAAATTCGTAACAAAACATGTTCAAAATAAGCTAATCGTGAGTTCAAATTTTAGTTCGTACTTTTAACACACTGGTTATATACAAGCTTAATCTATAAGAAAGTTATGATTAAGATAGTTGGATAAAATGCACCAGTATTTGTGCTTATAAATAATGGAATCGTAATAGTTGGGTCGCATTTATACTAACATAATTTTGTAATGCTACCCATCCATCGATTTTTTTTGTGTAGAATGTACTAATATAAAGTAATTTTGTTTTTAAGTAGTGTAAGCGTTGTTTAGAAATTCCTAGTCAAACATAAAACTGATTTAAAGTATATATACGGTTATTCATATCTCAATATACATAACTATATAGGTTGTAGAGGGTGACAAGACAAGTATTTCTCCGCATTGAATTTGTGGTCGGCGACGCCAAATTGTGCCGCTACAAGACGTCAAAGTTGGAGGTGTATGCACCTGTGGGGTAGGCAACACATCAAGCTTCAGCTCATGGAAAGTGGAGTGTGGTATAAATTATGACTGGTATTAACAGGTTACGGCTAGCATAAGCGTGTGTGTCAGGAAAAGGAATGGCGGGGATGTCTGTATTAGTTTGCGTGGCGTGCTGAATGAGTTGCCTACCCCACAGGTGCACGCAGCGCCAACTTTGACGTCTCGTAGCGCCGCCATTGGACGTCGTTGACTCCAAGTTATTTACGTGGAAATACCTGTCTTGTCGCCCCCTACAACCGGTATAATATTTCACTTGGAGATCTGAACAACCCCATGTATGCATCGCGTACTAGCTACACCCTGACCTGCTTTGGTGGCCGCATGGTCTAAACTTCCGATGACGGGGAGATTGGGGTTCAAATCCCGGTCATGTATACGGAGGGCGTATTTTCTAAATAACTTTCCAATCTACCTTCAGGCAAATTATAGTGCATTTTCTCTAAATTAAACCTTACTCATTCCTAACTCATTAGCGTAATTAGTGAATATGCATATAACCTGAACAGGTAGTAAGACGTGGTGTTAAATAAAACTATACCCGGCTGGGGTGTCCATATATTAGGGGATAAGGAAGGTAGAATGTAGGGAATATTTACCCGCACTTTCTTGGAAGGAGGTTGAGAAACCGTTCGGGGGGAGGGGGGAACATTTTCAACGCGCTCAGCCAGGACTTGAATCGTGGTTTTCTTGTCACAGGCATGCATACAAGGCGATACTGACACCTTTGTCCGAATATCCACTGGTTTGGGTTAGAAAATTAAATAAAGTTGCCGAGATAGTTGACCAAAAGGACCGTCACGGGATACTATAAAAGTTATTTAATAAATCTCACTCAATTATAGTCTAATTTCTATAAGAAGGCACTTTTATGGAGGGTGGGGAGGTGTCCAGAATGTATGACTTAATATAGTATTAGTGTTACATAATATCTATCAAAAGTAACAGCTGCATATAGCATTACTTTATGATTTAATCTAGTCTAATCTAGTCTAGTCTAGATCTAGTAGCTTTTCTATCTGTCAGATAAGGCCCTTTCTATGATAATTGTAGTGTATATAAAATAGCAAGACTGTATTAACATTTCCTTTGGTAAGCTCCTGTGGTAACGACTTTCATTGGGGTCATTTTAACGACACTCGTGAGCCAACACATAAAAACCTCAACAAAGCGAGATACCGCTGTTTGAACAGTTTCCTTTTGAGTCAAAGCCACCGACTTTGAGGTGTCAATCCTTACATTACTAAAAAATTACTGCTGACGAATTGCTGACACGAGGTACGCTAGTTACCGGGTGCACTTACTTTTACAGTGTTTCCCAAACTGTGGTACAGTCCAATTATCACATTAAGGACCCAACTTACAGTCAAAAAAGTTGCTTTTTGTCAGCGCATCTCGCTACCCGTTCTAGGTACATGCACATGCACATGTATATTATTATTATTATTATTATTATTATTATTAACACAAGTCTTACTACCCGTTCGTGTTATACACATTTACGCTAATGTGTAATAGTAGGGTGATTGAGAGATGAAATCGAGGACCTACAGCTCAACGTGGAATCCGAACTACGGTGAAGCCCTGGCATTCCACACATTCACAAGTTGTGATTAATACACGTCTTGTCAGAGGTGAAGGAAGGGTTTGGCAATCAAACAAATCTGTGCCGAGACCGAGGATTGAATCCCAGACCCCCAGAAAATAAATCTGATACTTTATCCCTAGACCACCAGTTCATCCATATATAGTAGGTATGTTAATTTGTTAGGGATGTAGAGGATTAAATATAAAGGTTTGATGCCTTAGCTCAGTCAGTAGCGTGTCTGTCTATTCATCTGATGATCTCGGGTTCGATTTCTGGCATGGCCGAAAAATGTATCATTGGTGAAATGTGGATTTCCCCTTAACGGTCGGGAGCTGGTTGTTGTGTCTGTTATAGATTTAAGTTAGTTCATATGCTGTTGTAATCAGTTGGTTAAGAAAGTGCACGTTAAATAACTTAACAAATAATATATAGAAAGTGTACCCGCATTTTTGAGGAAGGAGAATGGGAAACTATTTAGGGGGAAAACACACCTTCAGTTCACCTCAAACGGGATTGAAACCCTGATTTCCCAGACATCGACATTCCAGTGTATTGCAAATCTAGCAACGTTATTAGTTCTACTTTCCCGTCGTTAAGTCATGTGATCTGCTACTGTCACATTTGATAGATATTACCAGTATTTATAAAATAACAGTAATGATAACTTATAGTTAAAAATATTATAATTTTTATCTGGGGAAAAAACGTGTTTGTACTGTATAACAATTTTATTTCTTACGAAGATCCTGCTATCTGTTGCTAATCCTAGCACCAACACAGCGTCTCAGATTCAGTAATTAGTGTACGTTTGTTTGTATTTATTACAGAATGCCCGGTGGCGCCATTTGTAAGTGGGTCCCTGGTGCAGAGGATCCCATTTGTATTCCTGCCACTAAAAGAGCAGATCATCAACCCCAGCGCCGAAATCAGCTTCGCAGGTAACTCACGCAAAAAACATGCATGGCCTTCGTTGACCAGCGCTAACAGCGCCGTACTAAAGGAAAATAGGGGGGGGGGGGGTTTAAAGCATATCCCTCCTCCTTCCTGAAAGTATTATCAATAATATAATTTCATATTCCTGCCTAATGCCTGTGATAGTAGTTAGAATACTACTTCTACCCTCTTTCTCCTCCTACACGTTCCTCTTACAATAAAAAATATGATTACGGCCGTAGTGCTCTCACAATAAAGCAGAACTTCTCAAACTTTTTCCCAGTCTTTTACCTCTGGGGCCATGGCCCCAACAATGTACCCCTCCCAACTATTCTTAAAAAAATAAACTAAAAAAATATTTGGAATTCGGTAGTTCTAAATTTTGATAAGGGTTGAAAAGGGACATGAATTTTAAAAATGACATATGGTCACGAGAATCAAACCCAGGACCCTTGGCTTAGTGCACCAATATTCTACCATGGAGATATTCAGGAGTCATACCGTGCTCCCGGGTTTGATTCTTGTGTCCAAATGCAATTTATCCAAACTTACGAATATGATACTTGATATGGTTACATACATAACTAAAAGATTATTTCCATTTTTTAATATTCGCTAGTCATGTACAGTAATTAATTGTGGGGGAGTTTGCTTACCTTCTTGAATGGTAAGCTAAACAAAGCCGTGACAGAGAGAGAGAGAGAAGGCTTATGAAAGTGAATGACATCACGTTGAAATTTGCGTGATTTGGTTTATCAAACTTATTAGCTAACTAACTCTCTGGCCTTAATAAACTCGAAAGTTTATGACTGCCAAAATGTGTGTTCACCATTACACCCTATCCTGAGATACCTCCATTCAATCCCTAACCTTATACTCAACCTGTTTCAATTCCATTTTCACACTGTCCTACAGGAAGGGCTGGCCTACTCACCACCTTTGAGGTGACCTAGAGAGTCTCGGGTTTTAATCCCATTCGTGGATTTGGATGAAATTATTTATTTATATAGTATGTTTTAAATACCAAAGTATTAATAAATTAATCTAATGGAATATATTTTTAAAATGTACTTAGACATCAAAATGGTGGTGATTAGTTCAATTATTTCCTTGTGTATTGATTTTGGTCTTGTTAAAACCTTAAATAAAGTAGTATGTTTATTTATTTACATTGAATTTTGATTTGGTAAAAATGGCTTCAATTGTTTAAACTGGTTTTGGACTAACTTTGCGTGAGTACTATTTGCGTTATTTTATATGCGAATTAAAAAACTAATATTTTAAAGTTTTAAACTCACAATTTTTGCAAATAATATGTATTTTTGTTTGTGTGTTATTTGCATTATGAATTATGTTCAGCTATGAATTTATGTGAAAAAGTGATTGGTGCCCGCCGCGCAACCGTTAGTTTTGAATGTGCTCTAAGGTACAAAAAGGTTGGGGACCTCTGGTCTAAAGTATCCCTCTCGTGGAAGACAAGCCTTCTGAATATAGAGAGATCGGAGTTAGAATTCTGGTCGGGTCTACTGAGGGTGGTTTTTCCTAAAAGGTTTCCCACTCTTCCACTCAAATGTGGGTATATTACCTCTAAAATGCTCCCTTCCTCACCCTTAGTCCATTAGGGTAATCATCATATATGCGCTTGGCCTGAACAGGTAGTAAGACGTGGTAATAAAAGATACATCAAAATAAGGATGAACCAATTCAATCAACTGTCTTTGGGAACATCTTTGAGTGCAAGATTATGGATATAATTTATGTGTGGCTCTATACTTATAGAACATGTTCAGCTGCAATCTTAAATAATCATACCACAGGTTGAGAATTCTTACAGTACTTAGACATATCGCCATTTGAGTAATCCTTGTAAAAATTAATTATAGAGGTACACATTAAATGGATAAATAATTCACCGCTAAAACCATTAATAAGTAAGTAGCTCTCTAGAACTTTCCTCTCATATTATAAATATACATGATCATCGCCAGGTCATTTAAAAAAACGATATCGTGAGTTCTATACTAGACTTTGAAAAGGGAAAGAAAAAAAGTGGTTGAACTTTCCATAGTCTTTTATTTCCAAATTACCTCATAGAATTAACTGTGCAAAATCTGTGAACGTCAGCCTTAATTAAAAATATCATAATAATTAATCATTAAATTATGCTGGCAAGTTTCAAGCAAAGTGCAGCTACCGGAGAGTGACAATATATCTGACCGCAAAGACTAAAAGGACATAAGTACAATTTAGCCCTATTTTCTAAAGAAAGCTGTGGTAAACCACACCATGAGGCGATGTCTGGTTAAAGTTGTACTATCTGCCTAATATAGGTGCTATCTGGAGTCGATACGGTATTTTAACATAAAATTATTAATAGTTTCATTTAAGTTGATAAATATGTTGGCTAAAGCTCGAGATATAACTGTCGAAAGAAAACATTTCTTTATAAAATGTCAGATTCCTCTTAATTTATTTTTAAAATTTGAAATTTTTGGCCACATCTTAGATTCATTAAAAAAAATCAATAAGGGTAGACCTCAAGAAACTTATCTTCAAAGGAAGCATTATTATACTACTATAAATCCAGATGGCTGACTCACTCACTGACATTAATGTTTACCCACTTCCAGATGAGATAGAAACTTGAAATTTGGCAAACTTATAGATTTTAGCCTGTAACCGATGGAAAAATTCCAAAAAGTTTTTAAAAAAATGTTTAACCCCCGAAGAAAATTCAAAATGGTGGAGCAACTTTAAAGTCAGTGCGAACTTTTCTTTTGAGGTATTTTGTGGCTAGATGGTAAGACCTATCAAAAAACGGCTCTGGAATTACATTAGTTTACATCCACTTGCAAAGAAAACTCACTGGGGATTCGGGAGCACAGCCCCCAACGAGCAAAGCGAGTTGTTTTTTAAAATTGCAGCTTCATCTTAAATTATTTTTTAAATTTGAAATTTTTGGCCACAACTTGGGTGTATAGGCCTTAATTTAAAATGTTTAAAAAAAAGCATCCATTGGTTATAACTCAGGGAATCTTTGCCGAAAGGAATCACCTCACTTTTGAAATATACAGATAGACAGTATGGTTAGTTGCAGTGGTCATCGCACACTTGTGCCACTTTTCATCCACGATCCTTTCACATCCTGGTTTCTGACGGGAAGAAGAATCGCTCTAATTTCCTGACCACGGCCCATGGCACTCATTAAGAGACTAAGAGTGATTCACAATTATTAGACACTAAATTAAAAAGTACTCGTTTGTCATCGCGTTAGATTGGAAGTGACTGGTCAATAGTGTGTGTATCGAGAAGGAATTTGATCGCTACGCAATGCTTCACGCGGTTCTTTGACGTGTTTTAAACTACAAATTATTTTGAGCTGTGAAATTGAAATAAAGTCAACTACAGCCCGATTTTCATAAGAAGGATCTTATAAAAAAAATAATGCAAACATATTTTCTGCGCCCAAAGTTGATAACATTGTATTAGTTTTTTACCGGCCCCTTGGTATAGTGGTCAGCGCACCAGGCTACAAGTATAGAGGTACCGGGTTCAGTTCCCAGCTAGTACCGATATCCCAACGGTCACCAGAGTTTGATTAGTTATACTTATGTTAGGTTTAAGAGTGTCTACTAGTTCCACATCCTAATACTCACTATTATCATCATTTCATCTCAGTGAGATATGGAAAAGAGCTTCCAGGATAAGGATGTCCGATTAGTTTATTCGGGTGTCCCCTGGGAAACGGTACATTGGTTCTGACTAATATTTCCGCAAACTGGGCTACAGACTGATGTAGTCCATACACGCATGTATACACATACATTTACAACACTTATAAATAACACACACACATATATATATATAAAACTTTTAAATGACACATCTAGATAAATAACACTTATAAATAACACACACATATATATACATATATATATTTTATATTTGTTTTTATTGATAATAATCTCTCGACACTATTAAGTATCTAACATATGAGTACTGACTTCCAAACTCTAGATTTTGGAATGATCGCTAACTTGACAAGTTGATTTCTGGTCGTGATCATACATTGATTATTAACAACGTAACTCCTGGAAGCATATTTCCACGAGCATTTTGAAAGCTCGTGTTTACTTTTCAGGCCGATGCGTGGACTTACTTCCAAGCAGTGGAGCCGCGCCGGTGGCCTACCAAGACTGGGGTACCAAATGAAATAATGCAGAGTTGATGTTGGCAAAGGTCAATTTTAATAGGAAGGGCCTCAATATACAGCTATAGACTTTACTATATCTACTGTCACGTATTCATACGTCAATTCATGTGATCTGCAGCTGTCACTTTTGATTATCAATATATATAAAATAGTACCAATCAAGTTATATTAGGGGGTCTATACTAAAATATTATCATTGTTGAATGCAAGAAAAGATTGAATTTTATAAGAAAATGAAAATTGAACTTTAGAAAGAAATTATAGTTTTAAGCCTCAGATACATGACTTTATCTAAGTTTTCGAGTTTTGACTCTCAGTGGTACTTTAACGCAATTGGTATCGTCCTATCAATGACCGAAGTGTCCGAGATTTGACTTTCAGTAAAACTAGAGCGCAATAGTTGGAGCGTTTTTCTACTGATCCAAGTGTTGGGGTTTTGATTCCCAGCAACACTTTTATCTATATTGGTGGAGCTTTTTCCTTAAGATTCAAGTATCTGGGGTTTGGTTCCTAGAAGCACCTTAAAAACGGATTCACACTGAGAGGGCTGTGCACCGACCGTGCGCCGGCTGTGTCGTATCGTCACCATGGTCTGACTGTTTTGGTTACCAAAGTTACTTCTGACATTGAGTTTTTCAACTATATCCTACCAAATAACTTTTTAATGAGATTATCATCGTATTCTTTATTTTGCAAATTATACATTTGTACCAAAATTATTAAGTTTCTTTCCGCTACACGATAGTTGTGTTGGAATATTTTCCAGGCATTGTCAGATTGTAGATAAGAACCTTGGTGAAAGTCCGCCTTTACCGAAAGAAGCCGAACTAGATGAAATGACACGTCATGGTCGACCATAGGGCACCTTAATTTCAATTCACACTGAGAGGGCTCAAGGCTGTGTGCCTACCGTATTGGACCGTCTGGATTGTGACCTTGGGATAACACTTTTGAATCAATCCAAGACGACACCGTCGGAGCATGGTCGGTGCACAGTCTATCCACAGCCCTCTCAGTGTGAATTCAACTTGAAGCAATCATTTTGAAACTCTACATTAATATATAATCTATATCGAATTATATAAATAGTACCCAAACAAAACATTAAAAATATTAATACAAAACGCCAAACGAAATAAGAGTATTTCACCCATGGTCCGACCGATGGAACACACGTAAATGAGACCAGTCAATAATTTGAAAAGACTGCTCGAGTTTACGTTCGAATGAAATCAAACACATGGCAGTTATGGCCGTTGCTTAGTTCGTAAAACGTGAGACATATCTAACTGTTAAGAAATCCATGTTAAAGTTTCAAAGCACGCACATGGTAAAACAAAAATAAAATATATTAAAAATATAGAGCAAAAAATAAAATTAAATGTAAGAAATGTTATGTGCGATCCCTCACGCTCGCTTGATTTGCCGTGCGCGAATGTGATTTCACGGGCGAGACCGCGCAACCAAAGTGTAACGGACGATCATCGCCTCCTGAAGAGTGGTTCATTACGAATTATGCACAGGGCCGTTTGAGAGGCGAGCGGTGATGATAACAGTCGGTTAGTTCTCTCGGCAATTATACAGTATTACACCTCAGTTCAGTCTCCCCTTGTCGGCAGGTCATTGCGCCGCTCAGGAGAGGAACATTACTGCTCTGAGAGGTAAGGTTCGCGGATTTTCGACAGAGACTAGGTTGTTCTGCTGTTACTGTTTCGTAGAGTGATTACAGAAACTTGGTTTCTCTACCATTACTCTTTCATGGAGTGATTACAGAAACTTGATTGTTCTGCTATTACTGTTTTGCAGAGTGACGTTAGAGACTTAGTTGCTGTGTCATTACTCTTTTGCAGAATGTCAGCAGAAAATTGGTTGTTATGACAGTACTGTTCCGCAGAGGGGTAATATAAAATTGGTTGTTTCGTTAGTACTGTTTCGCAGAGTGGTGACAGAAACTTGCTTATTCTGCCATTACTGGTAGGCAAACGCTCCCCACTTGTGTAACATACCCTCCCTCCACCCCCACCTCCATGAACAATGGCGTCGCACTCTCAACTCATCGGCTTTTCCGGTGACGGGAAGGATGGGGTTCGAGTACCACGACCACAGATGCGAAGACACTTCTTTTAAATTCCTATATTCCTCGTTATCACCCATGTAAGTAGTTGATAGCCCCTGAACTAACGGGGTCCAGATTTGATCTCCGTTAGGACTAAGTTACTTTAAACCTTCGTAGTCAGGATTGTAACTGTTCTCTCCGGAATAGCCGGTGAGCCTAACTGTGGTAGTGATTGCTTTATGCAGAATGTATGTTTTTTTAAGATAGGAAAAATACGGTTAATAATATTTTCAAAAACAATAAGATACCATTTTCTTTAAAATAGCCGATACATAAATTCTTTATTTTGGAATTATGTCAAAAATTGTTAATGTTTGTAGAGCCGTGTTGAAACTTTAAGTTTGCCGATCCTATCTTTTCTTTAAAACCTCCAATTAATAGTAGTTTGGAACAATTTTAACAGGATTTCTATAAACAAAAATAGGCGTGAGTTGTAAATTATATACCTGCAACTAGTTTAAAATTATTTTGTTTTACTCGTGTTATTATATCCTCTTTTACCACTTGTAATGTGCGTATCGTGCTACAGGCGTGACTATCCAGATCTGCGCAGTGTCCAGTGCGCAATTCCTGGCTCGGGATGGCTGGACAGACCTCCACAACAACTCGCGTAGTGAACCTCTGTTTCCCCTGTTCCTCTGTTTTTCCACGAAATTCTTTATTACAGGTGTTACTACCCCGATCTGCGCAGTGTCCAGTGCGCAATTCCTGGCTCGGGATGGCTGGACAGACCTCCACAACAACTCACACAGCGAGCCACCGTTCCGATTGTTCCGAGATGAAGGCAAGACGTACCTCATGGTGAGTGAGCTTTTATTATTATTATTATTATTATTATTATTAGTAGTAGTAGTAGTAGTAGTAGTAGTAGTACCGCGTCTTACTACCCGTTCGGGCTATACGCACTTACGCTAATGTGTAATGGTAGGGTGATTGTGAGATGAAATGGAGGACCTACAGTTTAACGTGGAATCCGAACCACGGTGGAGGCCTGGCATTCCCCACATTCACAAGATGTCTTGTCAGAGGTGAAGGAAGGGTTTGGTAATCATATAAATCTGTGCCGGGACCGAGGATTGAACCCCGGCCGCCAGCATAGAAGTCTGACACCTTACCCCTAGACCGCCAGGTTACCTATGACCTACAATTTAACGTGGAATCCTAACCACGGTGGAGGCCTGGTATTCCCCACATTCACAAGTTGTGATTAATACACGTCTTGTCAGCGGTGAAGGAAGGGTTTGATAATCAGATAAATCAGTGCCGGGACCGAAGATTGAACTCCGGACCTCCAGCACAGAAGTCTGTCACCTTAACCCCAGACCGCCAGGTCATCCAGTGAGTGAGCTACGCCCCTAGTTGTCCAACTCAGCTATTTCCATTGCTTCCGAGATCACAACTGTAGTAAACTCCGGATTACTAGTAATCTCACCTTCTTTTCAACCCTACGCAAAGATGAAAATCCATCCCGACCGGCATTATAACCCCAGTATTTCAGAGATAATTGGTCAAAGTATGAATACTTTAAGTTATCGACAATGAACTACAAACAAAATTAATTCACGTTAAAATAAAAACACATTTAATGTATCGGGTCGTGGATAAGGCCGTTAAGGTGCTGTTTGACCTCTATGGATAGTCTTCTGGTTCTAGTCCCGGTCGGGTCAAAGTTTTTTAATCCAAATGTGGTGGGAAAACAGATGGATTAATAGTGGATTGGAGTTCACTACAAGTGTGGGTCCAGACGACCTATATTCTGAAAGCAGTACGAGAGCTGAATAATCAATCTATAGTATAGAATATGAATAAGAATATTTAGCACCGCGTCTTACTACCCGTTCGGGTTATACGCTTTTAAGTACTAATTACGCTAATGGATTAGGAATTGGGAAGGTTGAATTAGAGGAAGTGAACCCGCATTTGCGTGGAGGGAGAGTGGAAAAACATTTAGGAAAAACCACCCCCAGTTCACCCGACTGAGATTCTAACCTTGATCTCCCCGTCCTCAGCAGTCGAGCTCAACACGACAAGCGCATTAGCCAACTATACCACCGAGGCGGGCAATCTATAGTAAAATATCTCGCGTTAGAAATAAATGAGCAAGAGGTGTTTGAACCGGTGGTCACGTGGTATAAAGTTTTAATCTAGCACCAGACTCGTTTGATGGTTACGGAGAAGTCAAGGTTATAATTTAAACCGGGTGCCTTTTTACTGCAGTTTTACCATCCTCCCTCCATGCTATTGCGGGTGCATTTATTGTAAAAAACCTTCTCAATCCACATCCATTAGAATAAGTTAACCTTGGTGGTCAACGGAAAAAATAAATTAAATAACAAAGCTTAGATCTGGAGGAGCAATACACGAAGTGCAGGGGTAAGCAAGCAGTTCTGCCAAGCATAAATGTAGGATGAGTTTACTAATAACCAAGGCACAGGTTACAGCAGCTGTACAAGCGTTTAAGTGTGATATTCCTCATCCGTAGTAAAGGGATGTTTTGGGGTTTGTGGGATACGTTTATCATAGAATTAAGTACATATGTTATATATATAATGTTCATGATTCTATGATAAACGTAGCCCATAAGCCCCAAAACATCAAATGCATATGTTGTATATATATATATATATATATATATATATATATATATATATATAACGTATGGTCATGATTCTATGATAAACATAGCTCATAAACCTAAAAACATTTATTTACTACCCACCGAAGAATGGGAACAAATCCAACTTAATATTTATGTCTTCATCCTTATTCTGGAATCGATCCATGTAGCCTTAGATCAGCAGCCAGATGCGCCATCAATAGGTCCAAGATGCCGGACGATCATAATATATTAAATTACCCAGACCAGAAGGTACTAAAAACAAGATTCTCCTAAATACTCGCGGGATTGAGAGGCTACCAACGTACTCCACAGAGTTGACAGCTATAAAAGTTACTAAAATAATTTGTATATAATAGTAATTATTTACAAATGAATTCATGCAATCTGCAGATGTCACTTTTGATAGATAATATCAATATATATAAATCAATATAAAAAGCTCCTTACCAGAATAGCAGCCTAGAAGTGTGTAGTTCACTATTTAAACGTGTATATAGAATCCTGAAATCTAGCTATAAAAATAAATAAAACATGGGTCAATATTAGCTATCATCTATGTCTTGACTGGTTATAAAAACAACTTGTAGTTCAAGAGTTAGGATACCAGAAATCACTGCTAGTACAATTTTTATAAAATGAGGGTTATCGTGTTTTTACTCCGACCTAGGGATGTGAAAAAAGTATCGATACTTTACTACTATCGATATTTTCCTTTTCGATACTAGTATTGTTTTACTCCATACTTTTTTCCGATACTTTTACTGATATCAATACTCACACTCCGGTATCGGATTGGTATCAGAAGAAAAAAACCTTTTTGTTATCTTCACCCATGCTTGGATTAAATGTTTACTATGGTTAAAGAAGGGTTCAAAATAGATTTTAGAAAAAATAATACTTATCATATTAAGCTAATAATTAACTTTCCATCAGCTACATTTTCATAGATATTTTGAAAGCTGGTATGGTAAAACCTTTTATAATATTCATCATACAATATTATATATCATACCTTCCAAGTTTCAACACATAACATAGACGCGATAGACCTAAATATACTATAATATAGTTAAATCAATATAAGGTTCAGTGTTTGAATAAATATGAAAATATTATTAATATTATTATTACTATGCAACCGTTGAAATTATTCTTTGATCAAAAAAATATTTTCCTATATTAAAATTTCTATACGGAAACTTACTGTTATCGATACTTTTCTTTCGATACTACTACGGTATCGATATTTTACTTCCAATACTTTAAATGAGTACAGTATCGATACTTTTATTTCAATACCACAACCCTACTCCAACCCCCTCAATTATCTTTAATGATAATTAAATTCGATTACTATGAACAAAGGATCTATTAAGAAATACAAAATTATCAGCAAAGCAGGTGGCGCAAAATACTAGTAAAGTCAATCACAAAATATGTAAATGAATATTATAACAATACCGGATTTCTTAATGATGATACGGATGTGGACCCGTGTATGCCTTACGGTTGGGCAGTAATTTTAACGATACCGGTTTTTATGGTGATGACGATATGTGTATACCCTACTGCGCACTTGCACACTGTTATGGGATCTGATTTTACGTGTATTTCCTACTGTAGGATTAGTTATTGGTTTATTGCTGAAAATTTAGAGATTTAATATTGTACACAATTTATTTTATTAATTGCACTTCACTATTATAAAATTTACATTAAAATGATATAGTTTTTGTTCATTAACGAACTGACGCGGAGAGCCACGGCTAGTGCTGTTACAGACTGAGATTTTCTCTCTCTGGATTACTATAATTCTTTGTGATATTATGTTTTCTGTGTGGTGTTTATATGCACAAGCTGCTTATATATGACCTACCCCTTGCTTCTTGGACCCCTTGTCATTAGTGTTAAAACCAAACTAACGGGAGAACTCCTGGTAACCTGATGTTGCGAAGGTCATCTTCCCATTGGGTAAAGGCAGCCAGCTCATTCATCGCCTGATTTTCAAATACAACGGAGTTTTTTTTAAGAAAGAAAGCTTTAATACATAATATATTGAAACTACTTCTGAAAACGCGCGATTATCCATGGATTAGGTATTAAAAGGAAACTTTACATACAGTTCTTTGAAGAAAAATACACTTCATCCATGACTTTTTGAATATATGAGAGGGGTCCATAACCAGAAGGGGATTTACACTATAGCACCACTAGGTACGGGCCTAGGGCGGTGGCGGCTTTAGGGGGCAGCACATTTTGGATAACATTATTTTAATTTTAATATTTTGTTTTTAATAATTACGTTTAAAAATTATTGACTAACATTATTGAAATAGTTCAAGTTAAAGTCAGAATGACAATCTTTCTTTTTAAATAACTGTACTTTGCAATTACTTTGTAACTGACGTCAGTCTTCCTCTTCATAATAATAACTCAAGCTACTGTAGGGCATGTACATGCCAGATTTTATTTCTTTCATTGAAATATTTTCTCAAATAATAACTTCCACCACCCCTTCCCCCACCACCACGCCAAAGACCTCTTTCATCCGTAACCTCCTAAAACCCCTGACAAAAATGGGGATGAGGAAGGGGGGTGGGCGCATATTATAATTTTGCCTACGGGTGCAAAAATTTTAAATCCGCCACTGTCCATAACATTATCATTACAATAGTCTTAATTATTGGAATATATTTGTGACAAAATAATGTTCACTTAGGATGATAATGTATTTACCATAGTTTTAGTTATGATTTTGAAAAAATTAATATTTACTTAACTATGGGACAGAATAAAGTCTATCTCATATGACGTAACATCAACTTCATTTCAGCAATTGTATTTTTTATAAATAATAATTTTGATAATATTAAAAAGTTCAGGAAATAAATGTAGTGTGTCAAATTAAATCAACATTGTGTGTAAGTTAAGTCTTTCTTACTGAAAAATAGTGGAATTAAAAAAAAAGTATGTTTACGATGTTCCTTGTGAATATTCAGCTATGAAAGAAACTTCTCATTTTTTAAAAATCACAACTCATAAATTATTAGAGGTAAAAGGTTGATTCGATACAAAATCTCCAAAATTCTAGCCTCACTTCTCTTAATTTTTTCAATTTTATTTAGCACCGTGTCTTACTACCCGTTCGGGTAATACGCTTAAGTACTAATTAAGCTAGTGGATTAGGAATTTGGAAGGTTGAATTTAGATGAAGTGAGGCCGCTGGGCAATGTGATAATTTTAGAAAATATCTACCAGTAATAATTGTGCTATTTTGATGAGCAAATAAAAAATACCTATTTATTTTCTTACTATCCTCATACTTCATATGGGGCTTTAGTTAACATATATCTTACTTAGGTAGACCTAATGTAAATGTAATACCTCTTAGTGTGTTATTTCCCTGATACTTAACAGATTTGTGCGGCTTTCCAGACATTAGACTAATGTTGTTGACAGAGCCATCTGTGAAACAAGCTATGTACTATTAGGCTTAGTTCAAAATAACCCATGAATTATATCATAGATGGCTCTCTATGTTAGCATGATATTTTTGTCTTATTATTATTATTATTTAGCACCGCATCTTACTACCCATTTGGGTTATACGTTTTAAGTACTAATTACGCTAATGGATTAGGAATTGGGAAGGTTGAATTAGAGGAAGTGAACCCGCATTTGCGTGGAGGGAGAGTGGAAAACC
>CABFVX010000252.1:122649-168120 GCA_902151425.1 Timema shepardi | reverse complement strand
CCCCATCCTCAGCAGTCGATCTCAACACCACTAGCGCGTTAGCCAACTACGCCCCCGAGGTGGGTCTATTTATTTTTGTCTTAGAAATAGGACAAATCTAGTACGCAATAATAGGATTATACTTTTTTTTTCCACACAGCGTTTTACTATCGTTCGGTTCATTACATGTATGTACTTACTAAGCAAATGTTTTTTTTAGGGATAGAGGTTATACTTAGAAGTGCAACCGCATTTGCATAAAGGGAGAGTGTAAAACCGTTCAATTTTTAGAAAAAACACCATCAGTACACTCGACCGAGTTTCGAACCTTGATCTTCCCTTCATCAGTATTTAAGTCTAATGCGAGATTTGTGGCTTAAACTATGTGGCCACCGAAGTAGGTGAGAATAAAATTCCCCAAGAGATATTGCAAAACGAAAATATCCCACTTATTGACTTTCATTGTTTTTTACTCTCATAACAGTTTATAAAGTTAAATATGCTATTTACCTCTGATGATATTAATAAAAGTAATACAAACACATAAAGGTTGGTATTTTTTTGTTGCAACTTTAGGCCTAAGTTTTTTTATTGGATATCAAGTGCTTAGATTAATGAAAGTTTGTAATCGATTCTTTTGTATACAATTTTTCTCTAATCAATCAATTCAGTTATATCAGCTTTATGAAACGCAGAATTAATTGTTATTAATGATTCATCCAAAGCTGAGACCTAATTTAAACAAAGCCAGTGGAAGTCTATGGTCTGATTTGCTACTGACCGGACTTCAATGGTATCCTTTCACTAAATAGCCCCTCTTTTGTTTTGTATCAAACTTGTTTTAAAATAACACTATAGAATTACTACAACTAAAACTATCCCTTCATTTGATTTAGAAATTATACGCTACGCTTTGCAAGTGCTTTTCAAATACCAACAAACTCCTGACTAAGTAAAGATTGTGAATGTTGAGTGCTTTCCGTCCATTTATGGCGTTTTCTGAGTCTGGCCTGAGCTTTGTTAAAAATAAGACAGGAAATTTAAAAGTATTAAAAAAAATTGCAGTGACCTACTTTGCTATGCTACGAATATATATGGTCACAGCTGTTTAAAATATTGCACTAGTGTTCCACCAATCATGTATGTCCTTCATGTAGTGATATGGTTATATTTGTTTACTTCCGGTCTCAGGTTAGGATGAACCAATAATATAGAAGTAAAGAGGTTTAGAGAGGAATTCTATAGGGTTAGCTTGATATTTCAGATTTATATGAGCAACATATAAACTTACTTAGCTGTTTGGCAATACATGCTAATATCTCTTTTTTTTAATGTGGCTTAAGACTATCTGATCCCAAGCCCTTCATATATATATATATATATATACACACATACCTGGGTAGTAAGATGCGGTATTATAAAAAAAAACTGTGTTTAACGATACTAATGAAAATGGAATCACTGACTGACTTTGCTGCAAAATTTGGGATAAGTTCTTGTAAATGAAAATATAACCAAATCAATAGTTACTTAAAGTGGACAAAGAGGGATGCTATGTACCTGGAGGAAGTCTATTGGATAAAGAGATTAATTTCACTCATCAAAGCTATTACTCTCATTATGTGTATTTATTCTCGAGAAATTTTTAAAAAGAAATATTTTATTTATTTTAGGTGAAAACAAAAATAATAGGCCCTACAAAACAATTAATATTATTTTACAACTTTTTGACTCATTAAAAAATAATCTAAGAATCAATGGTTTTAAACTGATACTTTGTATATAATGTTTTCATAATAATTTTACTTCTAGAATTAAAATCTTAGATGTAATAAAAGAAAAAGTAGAAAAACCTTAAAAATAGTAGTCAGTGACAACAACTCTAATAATGTAGACCTACTTGATTAATTACACTTTCTTTGCAATCTACAACAGAAGATATCTCCTTTCTTTGTTTGATGAGCTATGAGGTCAGGAACTTTTAAAATAGAAGGGATATACCGTTGGGGAGTAATTCTAGAAATTCTCAACTCAAGATCTCAGCTCTCCTCAAAATTTCCATATTTTAAATCCCCTCATCCTCAGCATGATGCCTCTGATGATCAAACTACATTATTTAGTTTGGTAACTATTGAATTATATTTCACAAACTATTAAAACTATTAAACTATTAAACTAGATAAATGAACTGCATATTTTAGTGAAGTGAATCATAATGAACTTTTTCCAACATTGATCTATTCTGCTTATCTCTTTACTAGCATCCCTCTTTGTCCACTTTAAGTAACTATTGATTTGGTTATATTTTCATTTACAAGAACTCATCCCAAACTTTGCACCAAAGTCAGTCAGTGATTCCATTTTTTCATTAGTATAGTTAAACACTTTTTTTAATATATATATAACACTACATCTTACTACTCATTTGGGGAAAGGCATATTATATACTAATTTTGTTAGTGTGTTAGGTATGAAGACTAGATTTAGTGGAAGTGTACCTACAATTGTATGGATGATGAGGAGAAAACCATATAGAAAAAATACACCTCTAGTACACCTGATTGGTAAACAAACCCCGATCTCCACGTCATTGGCAGTCTAGTCTATTGTGAAAGTGATGCCTTAGGCAATGTATCCATGGAGCAGGTAGCATCATGATTATTGACTTATTCCAAGGGGTATGGATGAGGAGGGAAGTTCACCCTCATGATATGGGGGGGAAACACCTCTCAGTGCACCCGATTGGGATTTGAACCAACACACTGGCAATTTATTACATTGTTAGATTGACACTTTAAACCGTTGCACCACCGGTATGGGTGGTGGTCATGTTGTTACTACAGTAGGATGAGTGAAAGAAGGTTCAAACTAGACATCACAGAGTAGTGTGGCAGCCTGGAATTTTCATTAGAAGGCAGAGAAACTGAGATTAGTGAAACTATTATACCATATTTTAACAAATTCAACCAAATTAAAAAACAATAGTTTAATATGAGATACTAATTTTGTTGTTGTCAAATTAAGAATAGAAAAAATGCATTTCCATGCCACTTCTGGTTCGAGCATAATAATGTACAAAGTCCGATTTTTAAAGATGAGCTTTTCGGAGCAACTTAAAAAGTTATTTTTAATTGCGAAAATTGATTGTTCACTAATATTAGGCATTGTAAAACTTTTTTTTTTGCCATATCAATTTATGTAGTTCATTAAAATAGTTTAAGAAAGCTACTAATAATATCATTTAATCAGTTGTGGCATGGACTTTTTTGTAAGTTTATGTGTTTGTGTGTGTGCACAGTGGCTGGGTGAAGATGAGCTGTGGCTGCGTATGGAGGGACGCATCATCCTGGTGAAGCTCATGTGTAGAGATGGCAACACTGGTCAAGGAGCCGGACAGAGATTGTTCACCCCTTGCGTCGCCTTCAGAGTGGCCGGCATTCCTCGTGAGTACATAATTAGGGATTGACAAAATACTGTGGATCACTTCTCTTGAAGACTGTGATGTCAGTTCATCAAAATTCACCCTTTTTTTTAGCACACCATCCTACCACCCATTCAGGTTTTTGGCATATGTACTAAATATGTTAGATTTTTAGGGATGAGGAAGGCTGAATTTAGAATAAGAGTGTCATCATATGTTTGGAGGGAGAGTGGCAAATGATTTAGGAAAAACCACACTCGATACACCTGGCCGGGATTCGAACCTAGATCTCCCAGCTATCGGCAGTCCAGTCTACTGAAGAGTGATGCCGGTTTGGACCATTTGACCACCGAAGTGGGTTTTCACTCTCCTTATATCTTCTATTTAGATTACTGTTTACAAGGTGTCTACTTAGTCTTAGAAACAAAATTTACTGAGAATTACAAAGGTTTTTTCCATGTTATTTTCAGATTCTTACATGTTTAAAAAAATCCTACATTATAATTAAAGGGTGCATAAACTTGGCATTTTAATAGTATTAGTCAAATGTTATTCCTAAAAAGCATTCAATTGAGGTACTTGATTAAATTAAAATAATTACGAATCCAAGAAAATGTATAATCTGTTTTGTAATTGTAGTAATGAAAATCATTAACAAAACCTGTAGCCAATTGTCTCTTGATATTTAAAAAATATAGCTTAAAATGTATTTTAATTCCCTCAATTGATTTTTGTTAAATTTTAATCACTATGCTAAAATCACTTAGCCAGAGCTTACAGCTTCTTAACTTGGTTACCTATCTATAAAAATTCATAAGTCTCTTTCTTAATGAAAGATAGTTCATATTAATGAATTGATTTTTACATAGTAAAATACTTCAAACACTTGGACGTACTTTAGTCAATATTTTAAAACAATATTCTTCATAATATAAATTAGTTCAAACAAGTCACACCCGATGCCCTCAGGTACCCGCGCCGTGGCGTTTGAATCTCTGGTCCCTGCCCCGGGACTAACAGTGTCCGAGTATGTGGCCATTGGCGTGTGTTCGGTGCTGCTTGGCCTCATATACGTTGCATCCGTGTTTCTCTACCTACACGTGCGGCGGAGGAGGAAGGGCCGCAGCGACGACAAGTCCGAAGGGGAGACTGTTGTGAAGAGCAACCCCTTGCTCGGGGTGCGGAGGCAGCACCAGCACCTCCTGACGGCCAACAACAACAACAACAACGACAACAGCAGCTACATGCTCAGTGACTCAGACGGCTGCTGCTCCGACACAGACGGGTTGTCAGATGTTGCTCCGGCTTCTGAGGACAGCGTCCGATGTTCGCACAACGTGAGTACTATGGTTGATACCCCCCACTTCCTTCTCGGACTGTCTCCACATATCTACACTAGCGGGTTAAGGATGAGAAGGATAGGAATTAGAATAGGTTAAGAGGTAAACCCGCACTTCCATGAATTAAGAATAGAAGTAATATTTAAAAACAACCTCCATATACCTGGCTGGGATATGAACCCCAAAACTCCCAATCACCGGAAAACCAAGTGAGAGAAGACGAGTCTGGCACCTTTGTCCACATGCCCACCAGTACAGGCAATTTTAAGTGCGGTCCACAGTGCTAAAAACCCAATATATAATGTGTGACTCTTAGTATCTGAGACTTCCCGACTATAGTGGCATTAAGACCACACTTATTATGTCTAATGGATTTTGCTTGATCAAAGTACATAGCCAGGATTTGGATAAGAGCTTCCTAGATATATTCAAGGAGCTAAAAGGTAATTGCCTATAAGCGACACCTTTGTGCTTAGCCACAGTGGAATCATCGCTATTAAGAATATATCACAGGTAAAGTTTAAAACAATTCTGATTAACCTGATAACAAGAGACAACATGTCACTATACTCGGATTCAGGAAGATGAGAGGTCATTTCAGTGTTGCCTATTGCTACGCACAAGCTGACAACGTTGCGCTATGAATTTAGGCATGAGGGGAGAGGAGTTTCTGCCCACAATATAACCTTGAAACACATGACAACTAGTATAGAGTAAACCCTACACATTAAATATATAATGCTCTAGCTACTATGGGTATTTAACGTGCATTTTCTGAACACAGTGTTTATATCAACACACGACTTACAAACTAATCTGAAACTAGAAAACACACACACCACAACCAGTCATGCCAGAACCCCTAGCAGATCAGTTGTCACCTGATATTAAAGCAGTGTCCTGGAGCTTAGTGTTGTTTGTCAACAGGTGACATCGGCACTGGTCCACTCGTGCTCCTTCTCTGACTTAGGTCCCCCGCCCTTCCAGGACACCACCAACATAGAGCGACTGCCCGAGGAGAATGTGTCCATAGTGGAGACACCCGAATGCCGGGAGGACAGGCCTGAGACGGTCCGGGCCATCAGCAGTGGTACTGTCCGCAGGAAGCTGTACTTCAACCCTGCGTACTTTGAGCCAGAGCTGCTCGCTGTAAGTACACTAAGGGAGAGAGGGCTGGCTACCTTGAGTTTGGCGAGGGGTACCTCTGGGAGGAGAGAAAGTTCATGTTTGTTTGTTTGTTTCCATGGCCTACAACCCTACCAGGTTATCGGCATTTAATCATGCTAATGATGAGGAAGGTAGAATTAAGTGGAAGAGCACCCTTGTTTGCGCAGGAGAATGTGAGACGACTTAGTAAAATAAATACATGACCAGGATTTGTGCCTCAATCTTTTTGTCATCGGAAAACCAGATTAGATGAGTTTTGAAGTTAACTCTGTGCTATCAACTATGCGGGTATTTTTATGTTATAGTTCATTTTCCATAGGAAGTGTCTTAAAAAAATACAAATATATTTTTGTAGCAACATTTTACTATATCATTTGTATTATTTTATAGGTATTAATAATATATATCTTAAGTGACAAGTGCAGACCACAAGACCTGACGAGTAAATACATGAAATTAAATCTAGTAACTTTCCTAGCTGTCAGATAAAGGCCCTTCCTAAAATTGTATTGTAGCTTTGGAAGAGAAACCAAGCATAGTAAAATGTTTCTAAAGTTTCATGATTGTGTATTACTCCCACAGGCGCCTCCCCCAGCAGCTCTTGAGTTCCTCACCAAGATCCGAGAGGTGATTTCGATTGCCAAGCACAAAATGTCCGCTAAGCGGTTTAGCCCTAGCCTCATGGGGATCCCTGAGGAAGAACACGCCCATGCACACCATGGTGGCTCACTCCTCGGCGCCCCCTCAACTGTCAGCCTCAAGAGGGAGAACAGTCGGCGACGGGACTGCTCGGGCTGCCCCGGATGCGCTGGAGACCTTCCGCCCCCCTTGCCTCTCAGCAAGATGGCTGCTGAACTACCCGCCTGTCACGCATGTTGCACCACCGCCAACGAGAACAAGCAGCAGAGCATAAGGAGATGGCTTGAGGACGTCCCCATAGTGAAAGCTTCGAACGCGTCAACACCTGAGCGACCGTCACTGATTTCAGCCCCACTGTCCCAACTAGAGAGCAGGGAGAAACATCCTGTGAAAAATAGAGCTCCCGTCCCTCCCAGGGAGATAAGACAAGCCTACGAGGTCTCTTCACCACTTAGGGGCACCCCTTCATCGAGTGTAAGAAGTTTCAAGGGTAACATGTCTGACGTGCCCACACCTTTGCAGAAGACAGAGCCTTTAGCTTCACAAACTAAAACCAACAAATCACCCACTTTAGTAAAATCTTCCCTTGACACCAACAAACTTCTTCACTCACCTGTGGTCTCTCGACCTACACATAGTCCACCCAAACCACCTCCAGCGCCAATACCACCACCAGAGAAAAGAGACATTGACAAGAAAGTATCTAAGGATGATGAAGACGCTCTTGCACCGGTCGTGACAAAACTGATGGACGCAGTCATACAACAGATGGTGGTCCAGAGGGGTCTGGAGGTCCGCAAAGTGTCGTCAACCCAAAATAACTTGCTGGCAACAGACTTTGAATCTGATAGTCTTGAGAGAAACACAACATCCCAACCAGAAAGAGTCCTATCTACTCCATCAGACTATGGTGATATTCCTTCTCAGCAGCCAAGTCCCAGTCCCAGCGCGAGTCTACCCTTAGAGGAAGAGATGACAATGAGGAATGAGGTGTTTAACAAACAGACGGGGAACAAGACCATCTCCAAATTGAAGACGGAGAAGTCGATGATGGCGCAGGGCTCCCTCCAGGATGATCACGACTACGAGATCATCTTGTTAAACCCGGAGGTAGAGAACAAAGACATGAAGTTATACACCTTGCCAGAAATACTCAACAACAGTAATGGGTACAGTCTGGTCAGTGAAGTGTACGTCAACGATGGCTACAACTTCAGCAGTCCCTCCAGTTCTCCTAGCAACACCTCCACAGGCAGCGGGCCCAAGATACGATATGACCAGCCGGTGGAGAAACCTGGACATCTCACGATTCAGGTATGTGTGATGTGGGGGTTGTCTTCTACCAGGAGGGCCAACATAATCATTATTATTTGGGGTATTTAATGTGAAATCTCTAAACTGGCTGTATCAGCACACAACTTGCTAACTAACTTAATTATTAAGAATCAAATAGCCAAAGCTATTGTGTAAGCATTTAGAGAGGGAATACACCACTCAGATACCATATTCTGGTGTCATTTTTCAATTTTCAGAATATAATTTAATTATAGAACCAGTGGCGGCTCGTAACTTAAATTATCGGGGGTGCTGCCCCAGAAATTTTGTAGCCTTTGTTTTAAAATTGTGTAAAAGGAAAAAAAACATGTATAAAGAGAAAATTTATTCAGGAACTTGATAAAATCTTTGCAAAAAAACCAAACATTTGTTACTTACTTTAACTTAAATTGTTACAGTTCAAGCTTGATATATTCATTTAAAAATGATATCCATTATTCTTGTTTTAATTTGTGCAAAAAGTTCAATAATTTTCTCTTTGATCTCTGGATGACAATTGAAGAAATTTGTCTCCATTGAAAGTACTGCAAGTGCATTTAGTCTTTCCGAATTCATAGTGCTTCTTAAAAAAGTTTTTATTATTTTCAATGTTGAAAAGCAGTGCTCTGCCTCTGATGTAGTCGTGGGAATTGTCAAGAGGATTTTTATCAGTTTTGTAATTTCACTAAAAACATTATCTAGATTATTTTCCAAGATAAAATTCAGTAGCTCAATCAATTTGCAATATTTATGAATATCAGTCCTAAAATAGAATACTTTTAATTCAGTTTCAAGCTTTTCTTTATCAATCATGGGATAAGCTTCAGTGGTCAGTACTATCTCTTTTGTGGGATGTTCATTCTTAAATCTAGTAAAGCAATTCTTGTTTAACAATTTAGCAGCTTCTAAGTGTTTAGTTGAAAAATATCTGTCCATTATATCAACACATATATAATCACACACTTCCTTAGTTACAGTCACAGAACTTATTTCTTGGGGATGCAAGGCCATGGTTAAATTTTTCTGTTAAACAAAAGAACCGAAAAAAAAAATGAATCAAATAGAATAGCTGGAAGCAGAATAATAATCTAATTCTACACTCTTCTACAATTTATCACATTCAAGAATATAGTACACGGTTTTTAAGCACAACACACGCTAAGTAAAAAAAACCTTCCTTCCACCATCACGCCAGAGCCGGCACTGCGAGAGCAACAGTTCTCTCTCTACCTGTCACCCTACCGCCTACCTTCCCACCTCCCTCCTATGTGCGCATGCGCACAACAGTCAAACACCACGTTGCTGGCACTGTGACGCGCAAAGTTCCGTACAAATATTTGTGTATCTTTTTCATAAACTGGGGGATGGCTAGTGAAGTACTGACACTAAGCTTATGGAATATATATTGTAATACAAAAATAAAGAATTAAAGAACAAAAGGACTCATTATGTTAAATGTTATCGATAGTATCAAGTGAAAATAGGGGGCTCTGCAGTTCCGCATTGCCTATACATGAGCCGCCACTGTATAGAACAGATACAGCACCCAGTACCCTGATCATTAATTAATCACTGTGAAAGGGGACACCCCAATTTATGTAACATGTAAGTTCTCTCTTTGACAACTCATACCCTTAGGTGAATGTCAATATTAAGTTAAGTGCATAGTGATGGATATATTTAAAAGCAGGAGAATATTTACATTTTGTGAACGTTAATTTGATTGCTATCCCCAACATTGTCTCAGTAGGCAGACATACTATTGATTGAGTTTAAGTACCAGACACAAATTTAATCTACCATGTGTTTAAACTAACCTTACATGTTGTAATACTTATCTTAGAGCTTATTGCATGTATTTTAAGGTATATAATGCATTTAATCTAAGTTGAAGTAATGCTTATTTTTTTACTATCCACACACCAGAAACACAATGAATACCCATTAGCTCTACAACCAGTAGTAGCTACATTTATTTTGAGATCCTTAGTAAAAGGAGTGGTTTTGACAATATTATCGACCATTGCAATAATGGATTATTTCCGATAGTATATATAATCCGGTTACCAATGTTAGTGCTCTCTTGTTCTCAAAGGTGGAGGACTCCCCGGAAAACTACTTCAGGGCATCAGACGACTACGACAGCTTCGAGCCAGACACACTAGACAGGAAGCCCATCAAAATCAAGTCCGATGTTATCGCCAAGTGTAGCGTGGAGAACTACGCCGATTCTTTGGAAAGGCCTGTGCAGATCATGCTGAAGACCACGGGAAGCTTCCGTAGTGATTCACTCAGCCAATGCGGCTCTGACATCCTGTCTGAGGTCCTTGCAATGTCGCCTCTCAATAGAGGGTTCGGCAGTCTGAGGGAGATCTACGAGGCCAGAACCAGACGCCAGCATGCAGATACCGCAAGCCTGGCAGGTTCAGCCACATCTTTCCATAGTGAACAAGACTACAATTACATGTCCTGGAGAAGAGGCAAGATCATCACTCCTGAGGCAAAGCAGGCGCGCCGTCAGAGGCGTCCTACTCCACCTGGTTGTCTTGAAAAGCCCCCCTCAGAAACGTTTGAAGAAGTACCTCCTCTACCTCCCAAGACGAGGTTCTCCATCTACGAAGATCCTCCCCCTCCTAGACCAGCCTTCCAGAAAGAACCAACACCCCCACTACCTCCGAGAAACCCAAAACCTCCATTGCCTCCAAAAAACGGGCCGGGCAGAAGCATCAGCCAAAAGAGAACGGTATTCAGCTCAAGAAACAACCCTGCAAAAAGGCCTCTACCCCCGTTGCCTTACTCTTCTAAAGCAGGGATGGTTCAACACCACAATCGCCACAATCATCATCTCAATCACACCAGGGGTGACTCGACCATCTCCTCCACATCCACCACCGTATCTCGCAACCATGAAACTCTTTCCATTGGGTCTGGTGCTTCTGTTGACAGTCTCAATTCTTCTGAAGAAGACGATTATGAAGCTTTCTACACTCTGCCCTACTCCGCAGGGGAGGACGAGGGCCGGAGCACGTTTGGAAAGGCAGAGCAAAATAAAGCCAAGCCCGGCGAGACAAACATCAACAACCAGTTCATCCTTAAACCTGTCCCTACCAACGACGCCAAAGAGCAGATGACTAAGAATAACACTACCAATGAAAAAGAAGAAAGGATGAAAGATAATCTGAAGAGCACACAAGTCAGTGTGGATATCCGGCAGCGTGTGAGTAAGGACCTCCTCAAGCACATGCGCGATAAGAGGAATGCAGACTCTGTGAAGAAAACTTGGAGACGAGCGATAGAGCGGGCAGGCGGGGGGAAAAGGCGGACCAAGCACGAAGACTCAGGTTACCTCAGCACAGACTCAAATGAGTCCAACAGGCGCGGCGTGACATACCCTTCTGAGGGTCACGCTTCAAGCCCAGGTGCTCGCAGCATCAGCGAAACAGACGAGTCTCTGTGTGACGGAGCTAGTGAGTCTGGGGCGGAGAGTATAGCCACAGACTCCTTTTTCTTTGGCAGCTTCCGCAAGCTGACGGCATGTTCGGTTGTGACCGAGTCTGTAGATAGTGGCGTAGGTTCTGACTTGGTGAGGGCAGTGAGCCTTCATCCCAGTCACACAGAGGAGGTTGGTGAGAGTAGTAGTGATTCAGAGAATGTTAGTTTTGTGACTGTGTTGCCACCTGGGAGTGGAAGACGTAGTGCCATGAGGTGTTAGTTTCACAAACTATTTGGTTGCTCTCACAAATATTATATAATTATAGCAACATTCTCACAATTTAAATATTGTGTCACAGTTCTAATAAAAAAGACAGTGAAATATTATGATAAAACTTACTAAGTTGTTTTTAGTGCATCATGTGATATACATAATTATATTAGAACTGAATAAAAACCCATGTAAGTAAAGCTAGATAAAATTAAACTAACCCAAGTCCAGAAATTAAATTTTATTAAATAGTTTTTATTTTTATTTTAGCCAAAAGTGGAGAGTTCAATATATTACAGTAAAGCATATTAGAGCCAACTCAATGAACTTTGTAGTGATGTTGTTGAACATGATATGAAAAGTACTTATATCCTTATAGGATAAACAATGTTTATGAATATTATTTTATTGTATATAAGATGTTATGCATCAAAATGTTTTTGATGTATTATTTTTTAAACGTAACATTCGAAATTGTGATATTTTGAAAGGCCGAACGTGCAATTATTTGTATATAACATAGTCTAAGTTAATAACTATTTGAGGGAAAAAAAACTATCTTCACATTTAGTTACAAGATATATATATATATATATAAACCTATAGGATAAGAGATAACTAAAGCTCCGTAAAAATGGTGACATGCGATAAAGTGAAAAGTACCATACAAAGAAGGAATCAAGTACCTTTTCCTTTGATAGTTTTTAGATATGATTTACAATGTTTAAAACGAAATTGTCTTGTTACACAAAATCCTCCTATAAAACTAAGTAACATTGCTTTTACAAAAAAATCTTTAATTAAACATGAGATTAAAAAGGATATAAGTAGAAATTTTAACCATGCTGTAATGTTATTAGTATTTGGTTGTAGTGTAAGCTAACGTTAGGCTACAAAATTGTGAAATATGCAGACAAACTTGGCAAAGAATTTTAAAGCAAATATATAAGGTTTCAATAATAGATTTAAATTTTGTATACATTGTCTCAATATGTAAATAATACTTAAACACCACAGATAACATGTAATTAAGAATAGACACAAAATAACACCGAAAAGTGAGATTTAAAAGACGAAATTTAACCAAATATCCAAATATAAAACAATTTTTACGGGGCTCTAGTGATAGCTTATCACTATTTTCTGTCCCTTAGTCCATTAATGAAATTAAATTGAGTTAATATATTTTATTGTTGTTGCTTTACATGTTTAATCGAATGTTATCATTTTATAAATACTTAGATAAATATATTGTAAAGAATAAAAAATAATTTATTTTAATATTTGAAGCTTGGTTGATTATTTAATCCATAAGAATATTTGAGAAAAAATTTATAGAAATTTTAAATTATTTAAAAACACTGATCTGCCAACATTTTAGGGTAATAAATTGAAACACAGTTAATGGTGCATTAATGGAATATTTTCAATTGTTATTTATGGATTTAAAAAAAAATCGAGACCACAAAATGTTTATTAATCGGTGGAAAAAAGAATAATCAAAGAACCTTGTGGTCTATTGAGAATATACATATTTTATTTTTTCTCATTTCAAAATAATTTATTTCACTATGGCCATGTGTACACATCTATCTCAAACTAAATAAGTAAATGAAGCTCTGTGATAAAGTCAGAATTTCAGGCTATATAATATTAAAGTGGTTTATTAAATTAGTACATTAGGTATCTCAATCACTCATATATTTAAAAATAACATTTGAAGTGTAGGTAACCTGTAACGCATGCTACAACCATGTGTCACTTCACAAAGAAAAAGAAAGTATCGACCATATGACATGAAAATATAGATAAATTTAATATGATTGTATTTATGGTGAATAACAGATTTATTTAGCTAATTTTCCAAACACATTACTTACAAGCCCTTTCTAATGGTTGTATGATCTGGAATATTAGACACAAAATTTTGCTTGAATGTGTTGAAGTGAAGTTTTCTACAGTCTTCATTGTATAACAGTGAATTGGTTTGTTTTCTTCATTTTAAAATAAGTATTGTTAAATTTTGTTTTATTTTTTAAAATATCGTCAAATGGTTTCAATTGTCTCAATTCCACTGTTCTTTAAAGTAGAATACAGAAAAACGCACAACAATGCAATGTCTGGTTCAAGCTATATTACCTACTTAAAGTCTGTTCAGCTTAGGGATTGGTTTCTTAAAGGCTTTTTTCCCTACCAAAAATCTATTATATAGTAGGATATTGGTAGGTAAAAAGACCTTTCAGAGTAATTCCTACCGTGAATGGAGCATACATCCTATATCCATTACCATTTTCAGCCTGTGGCCTGGGTCAGTTTTTTATTCAACTCATATATTTTTCCTCTATGGGCTTGTAGGCCTGTCATAGCTTACTATGCCTTATAATCTAACTTAAGATTAGGACAGGCACAACATCCAGTCCCCAGCCGTTAATTTATTAATGCGAAAGGGTAAACCTGTATTTTGAACAATGATACATTTTCAACCATGCCGGGAATCAAACCCAGGACCCTTAGCTCAGTAGGCAGAAACGCTACCAAATGAGCTAAGGTACCGGATGAACTATATTTCCCGCTAAAGTTAAATGTTATTTGTGGAGTGATACAGTCTATTAGCATCGCTAAACTACTCTTCTTGATAGTAAAGACTCTAACCTAAAATATCTTGAAAATAGCATATAACCCGAATGGGTTGTAAGACGCGGTGGTAAATAAATAGAATCTTGAAAATACATTAAGACATTTAAATAGATTAGTGTTATGACTGAATCAAGAATATATGAATATTGTACAGATTTATCAAATGATATTAGGAAGTTGTAGTGTAAAATAGTAGTGTTAATTATTATACACACATTAATTATATTTATTGCCGCGAACTTCCTTGTGTACCTGTCACAATGTACAGAAATACAGGTGGGAGGGGGGTTGGAGGGGGTCGAGATAGACACATGGGGTTTGTACATAGTCAGTATTTGTGTATCATGACAATGCGATTTTTCTATGTGGAATGTCCAACTAGGATTAATTTGGTGGGGTTTTTTTGACAACTGTGGGAGATATTTTCCTGATGTCAGTATTATCTGGACAATGAAATATCACTAATGTCATAATCATTAATAATATATAACTGCTTTTCATAAAATGTATTATTATAGCTTTAATGATGCCAATAATTTGCAATATTAGCTACAAAGACAATTAAATAAATAAAACAACAAATTACCAGTTTTATGTAATTTTATATAAAAAGTGCATGCAAATCTTTGAAGAATTTTGAATTGTTTTCTGACTTGCATCCCAATATATTAATCATGTTACAAGTATTTATGACAGATTACATATAAATAAGTAAGATTTTTTAAATGTGAAAGAGCATCTTAGAAGGAAAAATACTGTATATTTAAATAACTGTAATCAAAAGGTTTTTTTATTTATAATTTCAATAAGTATGACTTTTTTTTAAAAGTTGAATAAATATTATATAAAAAGCTTGAATTAATATAAAATTAAAATATGAATATAAAAAGAAAAACTTGTACACTTATTGCAATGGTTTCAGAAAAATTATGCAGTCTTTTATCCTTAATATACTTTTATATTTAATTTATTGAAAAATAATATTGTTTCTAAAGTAAAACTGTTATTGTATTATGAATGTGAAGTGTTCATTCATACATTTTAAAAGACAAGAGCTAAATAATATTGAAACAATATAGTAATATATTATTTAATTATATTATGTGTTTAAAATTTAAATATATGTTTTGTAAAAACAATAATCTGTGCAGTTTTAATCATTATTATTTGTAGCCTATATAAATTAGAGATGGTTCTAAGCTCCTATTTTATTAATATAAATCTTCATTTTTAGCCATAATATGTCTAAAATCTGAATTTCAGAATATATGCTAAACATAATCGATTTATTTTTCTACACCTTATTATTAAGTTGCTATGGAAAATAGTAGCTACATTAGGATTCTGGTATGAAGAAATGTTTATAAAACAAAAACTTAAGTTTTTGTGGTAAACAATGATAAAATCTTAATATAATTATTAATATTATTTTAAAGGTATTGCTAATATTTATCAATAACGAAATTTGTATATCACATGACTTGATTTATGAATACATTTATGTTGTTTTAGTAACTTTGTAACAGTTAAATAGACTCCTTCTACCAGAATCCTACTATAGGTGTTAATATTGCTTGTTTTAATCCAGTCATTGTAATATTCATGCATTTAGCTAAGTGGTAAATTAATAGTTAAGTGTCTGGTTGATATTCTTAAAATGTTTAGTGAAATTCAGAATGTTGGTGAACTGGAATACTTAATAGACTTTAGTTTTATTAATACATCCGACGCCTTAGCTCAGTCGGTTGCATGTCTGCCTACAGGGCTAAGGATCACGGGTTCGATTCCCGGCATGACCAAAAAATTGGTCATAGGTGAGATGTGGGTTTATCCTTTCAAATTAATAAATTAAAGGCTGAGGACTGGATTATGTGCTTGTTAGTCTTAAGTTATATTATAAGGCATATGAAGCTACTATAGGCCTAGCAAGCCGGTAGTGGAAAATATATGGCTTATATAAAAAAAACTGGCCCAAACCACAAGCTGGAAACAGTGATGGATGGACAAATACTTTACTAATACAGTTTATTATTTGCAGAGAGTTATTACTAGTATTCTAAAACTGTCACAATTAAAGTGGATGTGTAGATGAATACTAATTAATATATCTAATATGGTGGTGTGTGACTACATTACTAGTTTCAATAGAGATGATGCTTGTGAATAACAATAGCAAAATGTGGAGTATTGTAGGGTATAAAGTGGATTTTTTAATTTCTACTTTTGAAATAATATATCTAGTGAATAGAACCATTACCATTGAACAAGCATTACCATGTGTGGTAACCAGGTTTTTGTTGGTCAAATGGGAACTAAGCAAGAAGTCTGTTTTCAAGGGGAAATATTAACGACCCTTGTATATCAAATAGCACTTAATGCTACATAACTTTTAAATATATACCCAAATCAGATTTTAGTAATAATGCAATATATCTTATGATTTTCAATATAAAGTACTAGAGCAAATTTCCTTAGTGGTAATTACCAAAGAAAATCTCAAATTTTAATAAAGCTCAGTTTGCAGAAAAATTAGTCGGTACTAATGTACCAACACCCAGTGGATGCCCAAATGTACTAATCGTACACTTTCCATGTCCCAATGAGAGGTGATAATGGTAGTGAAAATGACCGGGTATAGCCAATGAAGATCTTAACCTAACTTAAGACTAATTAACTAAATCCTAATGACCATAGGAATTATTCCCTTTTCAAGGAAAATGCGATACAGTGAGGAACCAAACCAGGACTTCTAGGTCAGCAGCCAGAGGTTCTGACCACTATACAAAGAGGCCGGTTGTTTTTGACAATGAAAAGAAAAAACACATTTCACACTTTACATTACAACCACTGGACATGGCAAAAGTGGCTGCCGCTCAGAGAAAATCAATCGCTACCACCCAATCCCTCGGCCTAGGTTTCGTTCTATCAAAACTCTTCATAAGGAAGTGTAAAAGGTGCAACACAACTTCCTAAACGAGGAAACAGTTTGTATAATTCACAAAGCAAATAGCCATCCCTCATTTGAACACTTTGATCGCAATCACTAGAACTAATTAAATTCCTATTAATTTATAAAACCTTCACTCAAAACAAAGCCACGAAGAAAAATCCAGAAACAAAAATCATCTTTATTATAAAAATTCAAGAAAGTCATTATTTTAAAAATAATAATATAAAATTATTTATGTCATTATTTTTAAAATAATAATATAAAACTATTTATTTGAAAGCTTTTGTTATACTTTACTTAGGCCTATTAAGGGATACTTATTATTTAGTCCAGATTTGTTTCCATAAAAATAAAACATTAAAGTCATAATATGAATATAAAAAGTAATTGGTAAAAAAGTTTATTTATAAAGGTACAAAAAATAAATAACTTGAGCATGTTTTATCTTTCAATGTCCCATAGAAATTTACAAGTTTGTATTTACAGTTTTTAAAGTGTAACAAAGAAAGAAAACTATTTACAGGTGCAGTTCTTTTTTGGATCATTCGCTTGTTGTTTTGTTTATTGTACATTATGCACGAATCAAAGTTTGTCTTGTTATAGATTAGCTGCTAACAAGTCTGTCTCCAGCTCCAGTGCTGCCAATTGCTGCCTTACCTCTGTGAGTTTGTCTTCCACGACAGGAATGTCTCCAGTATAGTCCATGTCTGTATCATCGGTAGGGGCTAGACTCTCCATGAGACGTACCTCCGCGAGTAGTGCCTTATAGAGTTTACGTGGGTCCGATGTTGCAGTGGGCACCCATGGGAGAACAGCAAGTGTGTTAACGGGTATAAGTGAATACAGTGTGCTCACCAACAGATATACTTGGGACATCTCCCTGCAATACAGGGACACCAATCATCAATTTATGGGGACCTACAGGCATAGTGTAATCGTCATACATTAATATGTTTAAAACATACACAAAATAACATTTTGTTCTTAAAAAAGACAATATACGGCCTTATTACTATTTTATTGGCATTGACACTATCTAATGAAAGTGACAGCTGCAAAGTAAATTATTTTATGTGTTATTATATATAGGTTGGCCTACTAAATTTAGTAAAAGTCAAATACCATTATAACATAAAATATAGTTAAGAGTGCTAGATGGTGGAGCACTGAGGCGCATTGCAGACCTTTACAAAGCCTGCATTATTTAAGAAATTAGTTGATGTTTTTTAATATCATTTTCAACAAAGTACAAGTTAAAATTATCAGCAGGTTTTTGAGCATTCCTCTATCAAATAAAGTCATGTTTTATTTAATAAGGCCACCACAGACAATTTTAAGATAATGTGGAATTGTTTTATAATTTTTTATGTAGGTTATTGCATTGTTTTAAAACAATATAATAATATGTCCTATCATTCTTTAAAATTTCCTTTTTCTCCCTTTTGTGTTTTTTGGTTTCCTGACTGAGGTGAAAGGTGAAAGTAAAGAGGATGTAATAAGAAGAGGGCAGCAGGGAAACTTGTATTATAGGTTTGTAAGAGACCTGCTATGGATAAAAAACCTTTAAGTATATGGAATTGTTGTACAGGACGGACTTTGTACCCATTGTCACATATGCAGCAGAAACATGAATAGTGAATGTAAGAGAGATATTAGGAAAGTGGAGGCCATGGGAATGAAGTTTGTGAGGAGCATGTTAGCTGTCACAAAGAGAAACAAGATTAAGAATGAAGTTATCTGGGAAAGAGTGGCGGTATAGGGAGTACATGAAATAGTAGTGGGAGCAAGAATGAGATGGTACGGGCATGTAGTGAGGATGGAAAAAGATAGGATGCCAAAGAAAATGTTGGCGATGTAGTGTGTAGGAAAAAGACTATAAGGGAGGCCAAGAAAAAGAAATGGAAGAAGGGGATAACAGAAAGTATTCAAATGAGAGGAGAAGAATGGAAAAATGAAAAGAGGGAGAATGGTGGAAGGATAGAGGATGATGGAGGCATTTTACTCAACTGACCTGGCCACACGCTAGAAACAGCTGATGATGATGATGATGATGATGATGATGATGATGATGATGATGATGATGATGATGATGATGATGATGATGATGATGATGATGTGTTTTTGGTTCCCTCTTTTAGTAAGTTGTGTTGTGCGTTTCATACTCCTCCCTAATGAGTTCCGAGAGAATTAAACCTAGGTCGGGTGATTGGGTGGTTGTGATTGATTTTCTTCAAGAGGCAGCCATTACCTCTTTGTCCAATGGCAGCAATGTAAAGTGTGAGTTGTGTTCTTCTTTTTATAAGGCCATATTGTGTTCGTTCCTTTTATGTGTTTCTATCCATCTACCTAACCCTTCTTCCAAATATAAACCACCTCATTAATAATTCAGGATTTACAATTAACATCTGCAATACTTCTAAGTGCTCTCCCATGTAGCACCTTTAAGATAGATACAAATATAGCAAAAACGCGAGGCAACACAGATTGGTGTATTAGTGCTGATTGAATTAGGATCATTATAGTTTAATTTTCACTGGAAGAGCCTTATCTAACAGTTAGAAAAGTTACTATATCTATTTTCACATATTCAGACATCAAGCTATGTGATCTGAAACATCAATGTTGATCGCAAAAAATATGTATGTATTTTTTAAAGTTTCTTCTTGCCAAAATCTTACTAAGTATGGATTATTTGTGTGTTTACTATAATCCCAAGTGTTCAAGAAAAGGGTAGTTATTACCAGACGTGGTTGCACTTGCGGTGGACTTGAAATCACTCCTACCTCTTCTGCTTGCGTGGCACACACCAACTAGATTTTAACCTCATCTGAGTTGAACCCAAGTCTCTTAGATATACTTATTTAATCATAATCTGGTTTTAAAAAACTCCAGGGCGAGAGTTCAAAATTGATCTATATCGACCGAGAGGCGAGACACACTGCTTCACAAATAATTTTGAAAGTGGTCTATAATCTGAAAGTGGATAAATAAATTAATAGCTATACAAATAATAGTATGCGATTAAATATAATACTGCTTACTCGGGTAAAATACTAGGCGAAGAATGTAGACAAGAGATGCGTACCTGATAGTTGCCAAATAAGGACCCCACAAATATGGGTGTGGAACCAATGATAAGAGCAGTTTGTATCATTGTTAAAATAATGTGTAGCCACCGAGTGGACATAGCAATAATAATGTAGCCTGGAAAAGCTAAATGAGCTAAGTGTCATTTTATTCAAAAATTGTTTTTTACACCTAAAGGATTTATGTACCAACACCAATTCATATCTATTTGAGATATGTGCCATTCTCTCTCCTAGTAGTTAATGTGAGCCAATGAAGATGACACTAGTTGTATGTCCAGGCCAACTGGAAGTTCTAAAAGAGCTATGAGGCATCCACCATTTTCCATTTACATGTAACACATGTGACTTCCTAAACAATGGAAAAAAAAAGTAAGAACCCACATATTTGCAGAATAGCGCAGATTCAGATTGAGATGGAATTACACCAAAGAAAAGCAGAGGTTGCTTTTTCCTCTATCAAAAATGACAGTATTTCTTCTTCTCTGCCTGGTAGTGACACATGCACAGTCGTAATAGATCTTTGAAAAGTGTTTTCATTACCAAAACTAAGCTACTCAAACATGTACTACTCTTGTCAGTTGTCCTGTTACAATTTTGAGATTCATCTATGCGACGCTAGTGATGGAATAATGTGTGTTTGGCATGAAGGTTTGGGATCAAGAGGTGGAAATGAGATGGTTTTTTATTTATTCAGGGCTATCAATAACCTCAACCTAACAAAGAAACATGGAGTGATAACTGCTGTGGGCAGTTCAAGAACATAATGATGGTATTCCTCTATATGTACCTAGTTTTCACTGACTTCTTTGACAGAATTGAACATACATTTCTTGTAGTGGGCCACAGTTTTGCTGCTGCAGATAGGGACTTTGCTTTAATTGAGAAAAGGTGGAAAGTTTCGGTGGTGGAAGATGTCAAAAAAGCCATCTGCACTGCTCGACCTTCAAAACCCTTGAAAATCTTGGACATGGAAGGAAAGTTCCTAGACTTTGAAACAGCAGGGTCAACTTTTATTACAACGTCAAAACTCAGTATCTAAAAGGTTGCGTAGCATCAAAAAAGAAAACCCAGGAATCGTCCAAGTTAAGACTTCCTTCAGTGAATTAGAAGAATGGAAAAATATATGTGTTTGGAACCGTGGAATATCTGAACAAAACGTAGCCTCTACTGTGTTCCATGACTTTCCCTTAAACATGCCTCTTCCAAAAGCTAAGAAAGAAGATCTTTTGAAAATGATGCCTTACATTAGAGAAGAAAACAAAGTATTTTTATGGATGTTCTGTCACATTGACAGAGACTGAAGTTAATCTGGGTTGTATTTTGGATTAACAATCAATTTGGATTTTATTTCAAAGTTGTTTTTTTAACTATTAGAATTCTTTATTTTTAAAAGATTTAAAGAATAAAGTTTTTTTTTCAATACTTTTTTCAATATAAAAGTGATACACGTAATGTTCAATGAGTACACTAAGATGTGGACTTAGCTCCTTTGGTAAGCAATTAAGCCTAGACCTAGCTCTTTTCCAATTTGTTCAATTGATTTAACTTTCTTTTATGACTTTGTATTAAATAAAATTTGATCAAATTTATAAAATACATTAATTATCCTCTAGAGATTGAAATATATTTTTTTTAAATCAAAAATCTATCCTAGATTATAATTAGGATAGTATTTTTAATATCGGATAAAAGTGATTTTGGCACTTAGCTCATCTAGATTTTCCAGGCTACATTTTACATTTAGTAAAAATAGAAAAAATAGGTATGTTAAATAAAACCAAAAAAATATTAACAATGCTGCAGAAAGGATGTGTACATTTTCTGTAGTGAATCACAATATGTGGCTTACTTGATGTGTTATCTCAAGTTATCAAAGGTGTATTTATTTTAATGTGTCTTTAGTGTGAATTTTGTGTGTCTTAGCAATATCAAATAATTATTTGAAAACTATTATGGTATTAAAGTGACTAAGGTGTGAATATAGGGAATGCAAGAAAAGGTAAGTGTTTTTGCAGTTTTTATAGTGAAACATTTGTTTGGCCAAAATAAATAAAATATTGATCCATTAGAATCATAAAGAGTTTAATTTTCTTCACAGGGGGATACCAACAGTTGATGGATATCTGTCATGAGCATAGCAACATTAGATGACAAACTTTGTAAATTAAAGGTTGTCATTAAATTCCAGGAAACACTTGACAAATAGTCAAGAAATGTTGAGGTCACCATGTGAATATAATTTAACTCTATATTTCTACAGAATAATTATTGGATTTGTGCAAAAAGAATTTTTGATAAAAATCTGAAAAGCAACTACCTATTCTCACATACTCTACACTCCCATTTTAATAGCTGTTCATAAAAAAAATTAGCACTTTATATTGATTTAAATGGTTCAATATCTGGGTTGATATGGTTATTCTTAGCATTTTATATCAATATGCAGCTGGGCATTAACTCAGCCCTTCATGTGATTAGTGCTGCTGGCACCATTTAGTATAGATTCCATGTAATAGGTGAGTTCAGAAAGTATGGCGGTTTACTGTTGTCTTTCACACTGAATTTCTATGATCGAGTGGGAAAGGGCCTACCAATATAGCTAGAAAGGAATTTTAATATGACCTCTAGCGTTATTTTATATGCCACAATCAACATGGGATTGGCGGCTTTACTTCCTCTCCTTAGGAAGTTGTGCTATGGATTGTTATCACTCAATAAAACTCCATCGACCTTGGATGGGTTTGAACTCACCAACATCAGGTCCTGAGGTGAGCAGTTTACCTCATGAACACCGAGGTAAACAGTCTTTTATATATAAAGCCATAAAACAAATCTTGCTAGTTTCACTGTTTTATATTAGATCACTGATACAAGAACTATTAAAGACATAAAGACAGACAACATCACATGAGTTGGAGAGAAAACTAATAGTTTACACTGTATTTTGCTTTTCTACTTCATATTTTTTAAAAATATTGTGAACATATCAGAAAATTCCACTGAATTTTTAAAATTTCTCTGACGTATCACTGACTTTTCCCTGTCAAAACAAATTACCTGACCTTTTGAGATGCTACCTGTTTTCTAGGTGTGTGTTAACCCTCCCAAAACTACCAAGACATTTCTCACCTCGTGTAAACTTCCATTCTGTACTCGATGTCGGAGACAGGCACAATTTTGACCAAGATCCCAGCAAGGCCCGACATGACCTGGCCAGTGTTGAACAAGCAATCGAGGTCAGAGTGGGTATCGAACTTGATGTGTTCTGTGAGCAGGTGTGTGAGTGATACCTCATGAAGAGGGGTCTTTGTTTTTAGGTTTAGGTAGCGAGCAACGAGAGAGGTCCTTTCATTGGTAACGGACAACGCCAAAAGGTCTGCCACTGCTGACAAAACCACACATTGGTAAAGCTTGTACAGACACTTTATTAAATCATAAAACTACTCTAGTCATTAATGTTAAGTAAAAATTTGGTCAAATGAGGCTTTACAAAACATGTTTGTTATTTAAGTATTCAACATAATATTATAGATCACATGTGTCAAATTAAACAATATCATTATGAAATTAAAACTATTTTATGTGTTTTGCCATTTCAAAATGCTAATGTGTCAAGTCTCAAATGCTTGTTTACCCAACAGTGGGGGTTACCAGTTTATTTTATTTTTTTAAAACCATGTCAAGGATTTAATATAGATATTTATTAGGTAGGTCTACGATACAAAATTTTCAAAACACACTATAATAAGGAGGTCCCAAACGCTTATATTCACAGTGTGTGAAGCAGCTGAAGATATTATGTAAAATAACTTTTTCAAATTATGTGAATTGGTTTTTGACATAAAAGTCAAGAAAATATTGAAATAAAATGCAATAAGGTAGCTGCTCTATAATCCTATAAATAGAAATATGAACTGCGGACTGCAAATTTGACATGCCTGCCCTATAATATTTTATAAGTAGTTCAACCCGCAAATGCAAAAGATGTAAATAATTGATGAAAGCAAATTAAATTTAAAATTTTAAGAAACTGTACCAGTATTTCCCTCAGGAGAAGGTAAAAATTTTTTTTTTGAAACCTTGGTCTACAGTCAAGTACACTAGCACACACATAATTATGTAAAATACTATAGCCAGTTTTATATAAATAATGTATTAAGCTAAATATTTATAATTAAATAATAATAGGTTTCATACTATGGATAGTATTAGACATGTAAAATTATCAAGCTTGTTCAACCAGTTTAAGTTTATATATGTATAAATATAATTTATTATTTATAAGATAAAGAACAAAGAAGTATAACAACTTGTAGCTTGTTGGTAAAAGCGGCCACTATCTATGGTTAGTGGAATTTCAAGAATGTGCCGGTAAGGGTTGCAAATACAGGTGGAAGGGCTGTGTAGATGGTCTAGCGCAGAGTTGAAGCAGGACACTCAGAAGAAAGGCCTGGTAGAGTGAAGATGTGTGTATTGGTTGGATGGCAGAGTTCCATTATTATTATTACAACTATACCATCTTTAGGTATCATATAGTCAGTATAAGTCATAATCTTTATTAATATTAAAGTTTACTAAAAGGTTTCAACCTGTGTTTTTACTCAACGCTAGTAATAAAATGATCACATGCATTTTATGTAAAATATAAAAATATCTGGGACATACCTTTTAATTCAAATTTAAATAAAGTTGCAATGTAACAACGACTTGATGAGTAGAGGCGTGGAGGCTAAAAGCCAGTTATTTTTTTAAAATATTGTAGGGTTTTTAAAATCTATTTAAATGATCTTTTCATGGTTTATCATGGTCTATTAAAGAGATATGATAGGGTTGTGGGGGGAACACTAGGGGTGGGAAATTTAGCAACTAAAAATGTTTGAAACAATAGTAATATGTTGTTTGTTTATTATAATAAAATTACTTTCAAACAAAAGTGTTTATTGATGTAGTAATGTTATAATAGTTAAAATATATAAATTTTTTAGCGCCACATCTTACTACCAGTTGGGGTTATACGCTGAGTGAGATATAAAAGAGTGACACGTTCAACTTGCGATGTATTTCTAAATAACTTGTCATTTCTCTTAAGTATATCTAAGTGAACTAATCTGATTTTAAATCTTAAGTTAAAATGTATAGGAGAACTTTAACTAATGATTAGCGCACTTAGATAAAAAAATAAGCAAGTATTATTATGTATTATATGCGATATGTGCATAAAAAACCAAGTCAAATAAAAATGCTGTATCTTAATGCTTGATAAACATGTAAATTCATAGAATTTAAGATTTTGGAAAGGGGGCAGGTAGGTCTTTTATTATAGTGGGGGGTCCAAATATGCATTCACCGCTTATAAAGTGGTCCACTATTGAGAAAAGTTAGAGAAAAACTGGTGTACTCTAACAATGTTTTAATTCTCTGAAATAATCTCTTCTCCTTTAATCAGATAAGTTTAATTTTAACATTTAATTTAAAAGCTTGGCAATGCATATCAGTATAATATTATACTGTTTATTAAATGGCGTTGACATAATGGATCACTCAAATAAAAAAAAAAATCTATATCATCAAGATTAAGAATTACTTATTTTGTTTGTGTTTGATAATTTTATACTTTACTTTTCCAAACAATTAAGTCCTGCCAGTCCTTAATGTATTCTAAGTTAAAGATTAAATTTAATAGATATTAAAAATGGCACGCTGGCTCTGAAATGGTTAATTAAGTCTCAGAGTGTGCTAAGAGGGTGTCACTGAGTGTCTACAAAACAATACAAGAAATCCATTACCTGTAACTTGACCATTAGAAAATGGAGATTTGGATCCAGTCAATGTTTGTTTAAGCGTCAGCCGAAAAGATGGAATTTGTAGCTGAACATCTAAAAATAAATATTATGGATTAGATTTGAAGAAAATGAAATGCAGAAAAATTATATAGTGTACAGAGTTGAAACTATGCTAGTACTAGTTGTTCATAATTAATAATATAGATTTTTGTTTTGTTTAATGTATTCAAGTACCACAATTGGTGATATGGGACTTATAAAGTCTAGCATAGACTCACAGAATGGAAAGGGCTTTATTATAAAGAAATGGACCAACATTCCTCTGGTAAAGGAGTTAGAAACAACAATGTGAAATCTGGAAGGGATATAACCCTAGTCAGGGTAAGTTCAACCCCAAAGTTACTATTGATTTATTATAAAAGGTAAGAATTAGGAGGGTAACCTAAGAGGAAATGCACCCACATTAGTGTGGATAGGATATGGGAAAGTAACGCTGATACACCATCTATAGGGGGAAAAAACTCTAGCATGGACAACAAAGATTCAAGCCATGACCTCGCAGTCATAGGCAAACCAATCTATTACATGCTTGATGCCTTAGACTGTGTGTTCACCACCCACCAGTGTTGGTGCGACCCAATCAGACTCACTTCCACTCAGCTAGACCTGCCAAAAATGATGCATATAAATGTTGTTTTATATGCGTTGAGAGTAATTATCAAAAAATTACAGCTTCAGATAACATGACTTGGTATGAATATGTGAAAATAGATCTTTTAACTTTTATAACTGTCTTATGAAAATTGGACTGTATTCATACCTGATACAGCTTTCTCTCCCATCTTGAATAAAATACAGCCAGACAAAACCAACAAATTACTCTTGAAGTTTGGCAGCTCGATTATTCCTGTACAGTGGAGGGAAAAAAATCAAACTATTATCGTATAATCAGGCTTGATAAATGTTTTAATATAAGAAATTCTGCGACATTTGCAGACAAAAAAAAATTATAATTTCTCATTATTTTGTATTTAAAACTATGAATAAAAAAAACCACTATTTTACTGGTTTATATTAAGGTGGGGATGGTCTAAGGTATTGCTCTAGTGTTGACTAGACTGTCAATGACAGGGAGATTGGGGTTCAAATCCCAGTCAGGTGTATTGAGACGGGTTTTCTTTTTCAAAATGGTTTTCTATTTTCCTTTAATGTAAATTCAAGTACACTTCCTCTAAATACAAACATAGAGATTAATTTTCTTAGCATGATGGTATCAAAGGTTTGTGAATATCTGTCAAGGGTGTATTGGAATTTAATGACAACTTTTTCTGCAGAAACACTACCCTTAGCTCTCATTCTTCACACTACCACCTTGTATTTTTAACATAAGAACTACCCTATTTGAGACAGATTGTTGGTTCTCTTCACAAAATTACATCAATTATTGTAGATAAAACTAATTGCTTAGACTGAGTTATACTCTTTTACTTTATATTTTATTATTATTATTAGCACCGCGTCTTACTACCCGTTCGGGTTATACGCACTTACGCTAATGTGCAATGGTAGGGTGATTGTGAGATGAAATGAAGGACCTACAATTTAACGTGGAATCCGAACCATGGTGGAGACCTGGCATTCCTCACATTCACAAGATGTCTTGTCAGAGGTGAAGGAAGGGTTTGGTAATCAGATAAATCTTTGCCGGGACCGAGGATTGAACCCCGGACGCCAGCATAGAAGTCTGACACCTTACCCCTAGACCACCAGGTCACCCTTCATATTTTAAATAGCATTGCAAAAATACTAAAAGTTTCAATTTTTTTTTTCCAAATGTATCTGACTTTATTCTATAACACCCGCCTCGGTGGCGTAGTAATGGCTTTCCACTCTCCCTCCACGCAAATGCAGGTTCACTTCCTCTAATTCAACCTTCCCAATTCCTAATCCATTAGCGTTATTAGTACTTAAAGAGTATAACCCGAACGGGTAGTAAGACGCGGTGCTAAATAATAATAATAATAATAATATTTTATAACACCAAATTCCCTGACTTTTCCATGTTTAATATATTTTCCAGGTAAGTATCAACCCTGAAAATTTAAATAAATTGGTGTGTGATCTTGACTTAGCGTTTGTTTCTTTACTTATGTGTGTCACTGTGAATGTGCTGAATTAATTATTTTGTAAAATAGCCAGTGAATGTATAGAACCAGCGAAAGTGATGGTTTATTTAACAAATATTAGGGTTTGTCTAAATTTACCAGTGATTTTATAAATTTCCCAGTGCAGTTTGGTGAAAGTATGAAACATGAACTGTATTCTCTACATTTACCGGTGCTTTTATAAAATATCCAGTGTATGTGTATAAAAATATAGAACATGAATCCAAACTAACCTAAGATAACCTAGCCTAAGCTATAATAAACTAGTCTAAGCTTGCCTAAACTAACCTAACTTGCCCAAACTAACCTAACCAAACCTAATATTGATGTGACTTATTAACATTCACTGGTGGTTGATGGTATTTTTGTAAACTCACCAGTGATTTTGTAAAATGTTCGACGAGTATGTGAAATAGTAAATATATTTTTTACATTCCCCAAGTGAACCAGTGGCTTTGTAGAGTCACCGTTGACTATACAAACTCATCACATTCATCACATTCACAGTAGCATAAACACATCAAGAATAAACATTTTAATGTTATGTGTCATCGCCCCCTCCCCCCTCCCCTGGTTTGGATTCAATCTAGATTATTTTGCCTAGTTCCATCCCAAGTATAAAGAATCGATGACAAAAAAATAGTGCACATCTATCTTTAAGAGCTCTCAAATTTTCAGTACTATGTAAGGTACTCTGAATTTAATAATATGATTTGTGCTTGTAATTATGAATCTACTTCTATGCGCAATTTTATTTTATGTTGGGTATTTGACATGCCCTTACAAATCAGCTGGACCTAAGATAGTACAGCTAAATATGGATCATTCTTGGAAAAATCTTTTAGCAATGTTCCCTTATGTTAGAGAATTCTAGGGCATAGATATTTTATAAAAGGGTCCCTCATTATCAGAAAGTCCCCAGTACTCATAATTCAATTAGCCTTGGTTAGCTTTCTGTGTGAACCAACATATTTAAATAAAAGGTGCGCTATTTTTTCTAAACAGCAGAGCAAATCTTAGCTTAGCTTAGTTAATGCCTTTGCTACATAACACTATGTTTTTTTTCTGATTGCTGGCTGAGCAATTTTTCCATCTTCCATCAAGAGCCATCTTACGTTGTGCATGCACATAGCGCAGCTTGGGCTATGTGTTGAAAAGACGCAGTACTGGAGTGTTGAAAATAACCAAAGACTTGTAGATATTTTGTTTTCAGTTTGTTTCACGTGAATTTAAGTAATATTTCATTTAGTTTCTATATTACAATGGAATCATTAACTAAACATGTAAAACCTTCCACCTCCTACATTTTCTTCTTCTTCCAAAACCGAGCAGCTCCTCTTCCTCAGTAGGCCTACTATCATCTGAGCTCAAACAAGGAATTTTGGAGAATGCCATAGCTTAACTTCAATGGAGCAGACCAGAAAGAAATAACACTGAATTAAGCAGTGAAGTGAGGAACCATAGCTTAGCTTAGCTTAGCAATGAGTGTGAAACTAAACTGACAAAACCATAGCACAGCATAGCATAGTGTTCTGTTTTAATCGGGATTACAAATTGATATTAAAAAGCAGTGGCGTGCCATGAAGGGTTTCCAGGGTAGGCGAAGATTGTTAAAACTGTACTTGTGATATGTTCGGCCTATCACTCACTTGGTTCCCATTTGACCAATCATAAATTTACTATGCTCTATGCACACCTCACATGGAAATGTGTTCTCCTTGATACTTGACCAATAGTTAATTGTTATAAGTGATAATAACTTACTCATGGGTACAGTTTAAACTTCACCAGCCTACCCTGGCAACACGCCACGCCACTGACAACAATGAAGGTCGGCCAGGTCAGGATGTAACGTCACTCACCCACCATAATGGCGGTTGTGTCGGACGGGACAGAGTCCACAGGCAGCCACTCCCTACTTGCGTACTGCAACAATAGCTGCCTGTAGCAGAGGTCACCTTCCTCAGAACAGGAGAGGGCTAGCTTCACATTGGTCACCGGCACACTGGAACAGAGACGACACCCGGTCACTCAGGGACGCTGAACGTTTTTTTAATGACCTCTGGGGTGGGGGAGTGGCGTTATGTCCATGCTAAGGTAGGCCGAGTATACAACAAAAGTACGCAAACAAAACTTAGCACCACTACCACTAAGCCACTATTTGATAGGCCTTGTGTGTAGTTTTTTTTATTTTAGCCCCACGCCTTACTACCGGTTGAGGTTATACGCATATATGATAAATTACTCTGATGGGGTAGGGATGAGGAAGGAAGCATTTTAAACGTACTCTAACCGCACTTGGGTTGAAAGGAGAGTGGGGAATAATTTAGGGAAAAAAATCTCTCAAAAGACCCGACAGGGATTCGAACCCCTATCTCTCCGTTACAGGTAGTCTGGTCTATCACGAGAGTGACGCCTTACGCAATTCGACCATCCAAGCGGGTAGGCAGTAATTATTGAATCAACCAGAAACTTTTTTTAAATAAAAAACAAAGTCCTGTTCAAATTCTGTGATACGCAAGACCGATATCCAAGAGCTGTTTATACAACTTTACTTTACTTTACATCCGTTACTGTTTCCAGCCTGTTGCCTGGGTCAGTTTTTTATCCAAGCCATATTTTTCCACTACCGGCTGGCTAGGCCTGTCGTAGCTTCTTCATATGCCTTGTGATACAATCTAATAATAGGAAAGGCACAACATCCAGTCCCTCGGCCGTTAATTCATCACTGTGAGAGGGCAAACCCACATTCCACCAATTATACATTTTTCGGCCATGTCAGGAATTGAACCAGCGACCCTTAGCTCAGTATACAAACTCACTCCCGGCTGAGCTAAGGTGTAGAAAATTAAACTAAATATATCTACGGAAGAATTTATTTTTTTTACTTTGGAAAAAACAAAGAGTATTTTGTCATTAAAAAAACGGTGCAAAACTCAACTCGCGTTCCCTCGAATGAAACAACAGTTATAGCAGGATTTAGGTGGAAAGAAACTTCTAGAAAAAAAATAGATTTTTTTGGCTCAATTGTTTAAAATGTCGTATTATATTATTATTAATATGTTATTGGTTATTATATCATCTATTAAAAGTAAGCACTGCAGATCACATGAATTGACGTATGAATACGTAAAAGTAAATCTAGCAACTTTTCTAGTCATTTGACAAGGTTCTTTCTATAAAAATTGGACGATATATAAGACATATCTGCGAATTCAAGAGCATAATTAATCAAACAATAATCTTTTAATAAAAGCATTAAAGTTTAAACGCCAAACAAGTGCTTGCCGAGCGATGGGATCGGTAATTAAAATAGTACGCGGTATCTATTAAAGATATAAAATCATTGAATAAAGTTTATTTGCTACACTGACTTGTTCAGGTCCTGAGGGAAAACTACTATCGTGTAGTCAAGAGGGTAAGGGGGCGGGTCCCAAGGCCCTGGAAACCCTCCCCCACCCCCCAATTAATACTACAGTTAATTAAAATTAATATAAATATCTTCAATTCATAAAATAAAAAATAAAGATAAGTTATTGTTGAGTCGTAAATTTAATACGAGATAGGGTTTATTAATTATTGTAGACATTTAGCAAAAGGGGGCATTGGTAAAGCCTGGAGTAGCCTCCCCACCCTTTTTTTTAAGTTATTATTATTCAGTTGTAAACTATCATAATATCATTTACATTATTGTAATGTATGCTTTTGCTGCACGATACTTAAGCGGTCGCCTGAGAAGTAGTTGTTTGAGGAATTGTGTGTCAGCTGATATTGACTAGTTTCTTGCCCTACAACATACACGAGCAAACTGTATAGTATGGTTAATTTAAGGCGGCCGCCTCGGCCAGCGGGAAAGTATCAATCGCTGTCAGGCCAGACAACTTAAAATACAATGGTCTGTGTCGTTTCCTGGAACTACTTCTATATTCTATCTAAACTTGTACTCCCTTTGACCCTTCACCTACAACCGTTACATTTTTAACCAAACTAAAGGGTTGCTAAGGAAAGAAAGCTCTGTTGGAATCCTTAGACTTCATTTTAGCGTGAACCATATTTTGAAATAACGCATCGTAAAATTAAATATTGTGTCAGGGCTGAACGTCTGCGAAGCAGTTTCTAGCTTACCGAGGCGGCCCCCTTAATAACGACAAGTTATGGGTTTATAAAGTTATGAGTTCTCTTTCTCTTACCCACTTCTCGTCTCCCGCCACCGCTACCCATTCCTTTCACCCTCTCATCAAAAAGTGGATAACTATAGATCCATGACGACTATATATGGTTGAAAGTACAGTTTTGGACCCATCCCAAAATGGAATCAAAGATAGGCCTACTCCTCAGTGACAAACGCGCTAAACCCTCACCTAATTCTGTCGGTGAAATAAGCCCAACAGCATAAAGGTTTATAAAATACCGTTTATACATAGACAAGTTCAACAACCGTATTTTTTATAACATTTTTGGTATTCGGTAAGGTATTTTCAAAAATATCCGAACTGCGATCATCTGAAATTCCGGTTTATTCGGGACATACTTTTGAATAAAATAAAAACTTCATTAATATTAACTGAAAAGCTTCGATTGATGATTACAATCATGTCCTGAAACAATACATTTATTTTAAGCGATCATCAAATCTCAAACAAAACATCACATCTTATTTCCCATACGTTATCACACTGTGACATAATATATCTCACCGTAAATAGTTGTGTAATTTCCAGGACATATTGCGAGTGTCCAATTATTTTTTTACGTCCTTAAAAGTGAAAAAATTCCCAAACTATGTATTACTAGGAATTTATATTTTCCGGATTGGACCTGTTTCCATCAAATGTTGATAAATGCGGTTCTAATGTATATAAATTAGAAGCTGACTTTATCTTTGTGCTATTAACTATTAACGTAGCTTTTCTCGTGATAAAAATATATTTTCTGATTGCTCGGGTGATTTCTTCACCCTGAAGGTTTGAATGGTAATGAGGCAGGGTAGAAAGGGGTCATAACCCTTAATCCCCACTTACCCCTCACCTTTAGCGAGCTAATGACATGGCTTGTTGCCTTCAAGTGACAAGTAAAAAGATGCTAATGACTTTGCCTGCCAGTTTAGGGGCAGAACTAGGAATGAAAAATGAGAGTGCTGGCGTTGCTCAAAACAGATCGACCTCATTATAATTTTATAATATTAACTTCGATGGTCGGATGTTTTGTTGGAGCATTTGGAAAAACTTGTACGACGACTTCTGAAGAAAGAGAAAATTATAAATATATATATATATATATATATATTTAAAGTCACTGTAAAATTTAAAATAGCTTACGGGTCATCCATAAACCACACAACACTTTTTTATTACCTTTTTTTGACCCCCCCCTCCCCCCTAATATAACACCAAGTATATGTTTAATCCCATCCCTCCCTCCTCAAACTTGTGTTACGTAAGTGTTCACATCAAGAGCGAATGTCGTTACTGCATAGGGAAGCTTTTACTACACTAAAAGAGGGACTCAGATGTAATACAGATCAGAATTGGAAGTTGTATATTAGCATGTTTACCAACGGTAAAAAGATTAACCATAATATTCTTCTTTCAACATTAGAGTTTACGTATAATATCTGTGTTACGTAACATTGATGTGTAACCACTCTCATGTAAGACCTTGAAAACATTAAAGCTAACCCTCCAAATCCCTTTGAACAGAGCTACGTGGTTTATGGATGACCCCTTAACTTTCACTAATTTAAGCCATGGCTGCTTGGCGTAGGGCCTTTGGTTCGATCCTAGTTACTGGTTAAGAAAAGTTTTACATTTCTGTCTGGAAGGAATCAACATCGATAACAACCAGCTTCGCTTCGGTTCCCGCGTGGTCTAACGCGCTAAACTCGTGTTGGACTAGACTACCAAAGACGGGGAGATCGGGGTTCGTTCCCAGTCATGTGCACTGAGAGTAGTTTTTCCTAAATGGTTTTCCACTCTCTTTCCACGCAAATTCGGGTGCATTTCCTTTAGATTAAGCCTTCAGAATCCCTAGCCCATTAGTATAATTAGTACATAAGCGTATCACCTAAACAGGTAGTGAGACGCGGTGCTAAAATAAAATAATAAAAAAGCTCGATAACCATAAAAACGTTCTCCGGATGGCGAGCGAGGCTCGATAAATTTCCCTTCTTCTCAAGAAATGGTTTCACTCATATAAAGGCACGATATAAGCCACTCTTCCACAAATCAAGCTCAATATATATAAGTTGAAGCCTATACATAAGTTAGTCGTATGAGTCGCTCGCTAATTAGGAATAGTTTGGAAATACATGTGATTAAACAAAACAAAAAATGCAATCGGTGACATGATGGCGAGCACATAAAACAGATATTGCAGCAAACTTTGATTACCTGCAACCAAACTTATTATTCCAGAATTCAAAATTATTATTAAAAGAAATAAGTATCTGAAAAAACTAGTGGTTATAATTATAAAAAGATTTTCATTACAGTTTCATCAACAACAACAAAAATCATAAGGATGTGATCTAATACAATATTTTAATAAACATTTAAACTAATTTGACATTAGTATAATTATAAATAGAAATAAACTGTTCAAAATATAGTGCACAGACTTTATCATGTTTATTTTTCAGACAGGTAAAGTCATATTATTAGGGTAGCTATATTAAATACATCAATGCGTTAAGAAAATTTGCGTATAGCCCAAACGAGTAGTCAAACGCGGTAGGAAAAAAAAAAGTTTATGAAGAAGAGCATTGTGGGTTTTAATATATTTTTTAAAAAAAGACACCTTGTTTTAATATGTATATTTTGACCCATATGCCACAAAAGTTGAAAATAAAATGAATTTAATCAAACTAATTGTAAAAGCTAAATTTGAATAGGTTTAAAACTTTGTGTTTATTTATTTAGGTAAGGCATGCCTTAACTTATATAGCTAAGAATTGTTGTTAATATACACCGAGATAAAACACAAATATTTTAAATGCCAATAAAAAAATAATAATATATTAATATTCTTTAGGAATTAGAACAGTGTGCGTTTAAATAAAATATACAAAATTTGGGTGTCATTTTGTGTAACTTTTTGAGTCATGGAACAATTTACTTTAACCTCTGTGACCAAGTGAAATTTTATTAAATTGTTAAATAAATTATAAACAAATTTATTTTCTGTATTGATTGTTTTAGGGGGGGAAACCCTTAATTTTTAACTTTTCTTTGCTTCATATTCATAAAAGAGTGAAAAAAGTTAGAAATATTCTTAAATATAAAATTAAAAAAAAAAATGAATCGACAACAACGTTAAGAATTTACATAAATGCAGACAAAAAATTACGTTCATAGAGAAAGGATAAGGGCCGAAATCACGTTTTCAAACTTGGGAACATTTTAAAAATGAGCGTTCGTCAAAATCATAATATTTATTTTCACTATCTCAATACCTTCTATACACATAGTATAAACGAAAACTAAAAAACCACGTCATTTAATCAAACCACAAGTTTTTAACACGCAATTAAATAAAACCTCAGTTTCCTCAAAGGCCAGTTGTTTGGCTATAATGAGCTTTGTCTTGGTATGAGACTGCCAACCCCAAGTTTTTCTACTAATCTCACAGTACGTCTCAGCCGAGATTCGAACACCAATCCAACACCATCTAAACTCCGATTTTCATAGTAAAAACCTTATTTTACAGCTGTATCCTGTATCTGGTAGGAAGTAACGTCTAGAGGGTGTTTTCTCTTACTAACATTCTATCTACTATGTTATATATTATTATTGTTGTTATTAGCACCGCGTCTTACTACCCGTTCGGGTTATACGCACTTAGCTAATGAGTAATGGTAGGGTGATTGTGAGAAGAAATGGAGGACCTACAGTTTAACGTGGGATCCGAACCACGGTGGAGGCCTGGCATTCCACACACTCACAAGTTGTGATTGATACACGTATTGTCAGAGGTGAAGGAAAGGTTTGGCAATCAGACAACTCTGTGCCGGGACCAAGGATTAAACTACGGACCTCCCACACAAAAGTCTGATACCTTAACCCTAAACCATCAGGTCACCCTTATATGATATAATTCTAACATGAAAAAGGGCCTTTAAAATATATATTTCTACCACAAACAAGGTATAGAAAAATACTATTTAATCGACTTTCATGTATCCATACGTCAAATCATGTGATTTGCAGCTATAATTTCCGATAATTATCGAAACTTATAAAACATAATTCGTAGAGTTAAAAAAATGACACGTGGACACGAGAATAAAATCTGGGACCCTTGGATTGATGGATTAATTATCAAAGCGATTATATTTGGTGATTACGGTTATAGCTACATCTAAATATATTCTTTAAATTTAAAAACGACATCTAGGCACGGGAATCGAACCCCGGACTTTTGGCTTAGTACGCCAATGTTCTAACCATTGAGCTATCCAGAATCCGTCCCGTGTACAAGTGTCATATTTTCAATTTAAAGAATATGATATTTAGATGCGGCTATAACCGTACCTAACAAATATAATAACTTATCTATTTAATCAGTTTCCTAAAAGGTTTCTTCTTACCAAAATCCTACCATATAAATAGTGTCGGGAAGAGGATGAGTGACTTAGTTCGATGTTCCACGCACGGTCACAGCTTGATTCGCTCAATCAGCGACTCAAGTGTGTGATAACATCCCTTGGGGATATTTTTACACGCTATCATTTGAAAGACATTTTGGCACCCATACGTGCTAGATGATAGACCTCGTTAGCTAGCCATAAGAAAAAGATAAAGTGAGAAATATCTCACATCAGATCCCAATGATACTTGGAACAATAATTTATGAAAACATTTTGAATTGTAAAGGGTAGAGAGAGAGAGAGCATCTTCTGCTCTTCATACTCTTACTAAAGTTACTGATGCTCAGTGTTGCCAATTTAGTGACTTTATCACTAGACCTAGCGACTTTTACGAGTCTGAAACGACTTTCCTTAATTTTCTGTCAAGTTCATATTCAATGATTTAAATTTTAATCCTGTAGAATTTTAATTTTTGAACTACCGCACTGCAAGAATGCATAATGCATTGCTTCGGTCTACAGAATAGCTCTAAACTATCTAGTTGTCATCCAAAAATCACAACGACATCATTAAGGATCCGGGGATCACCTCAGTCCACCGATTTATCTTACATTCAGTTTAGATTAACGTATGCATTTTTTGTTTGGCGACAAATCTGACGACTTTTATTCTTACGTTTAGCGACAATCTAGCGACTTTCTGGTACTAATCTATATGGTCGTTGGCAACATTGCTGATGTGCACCAAAACTGGTAAAACCACCAATAAGTAAAGGAAAGCGTATCTAATGTTCATAATTTGACTTAAGTTGCTGATGGTGGGGTTAAATTAACCGAAACTAGTCGAATCACCAATACTAAGGATAGAGGGATCCAATTTCAGATAATGATCATCAACCTTTATTTTAATACATAAAATGTTCAATCTAACTTAACCTTATCAACTTACAATTTAAAAAATAACATTTTACCCCATTTTAATGTTGGGAGAAGAAAGATGACCAACAGATCCAAACGGATATTCTCAAAATTAGGAGGGCGTAGATACAGAGGAGAATAGTTGCAAATAGGAATGATCGGCCGCTTAACTTACGATGCCATTCCTAATCAGTAATCACACACACAGATTAACAGTTACTGCCTTACAAGCAGTGACGTGAACACTTTCTGATTATTTGATTATTTATTGGGGGGAAGGGGGGTCACGACGACGACAAGGTATATCTTCCCTTACCTTCCCAACTCTCCTGTTCTCCCTATACAACAATGTGTCCTTTTACTTAAGCACTCCCCCTCCACCCACCCAGCCAATTTATTCATCCTAGTAAGCACCAGGAAAAAATCCCCAGGAAACATTGCTTGCAAACAGTTTTCAAACAGTTGGGAAACAGTTTTAAAACAAATAATCGTGTTTTCCTAGAATGAAACATGTTTCTTGTCATCCATTTCAAATGGGCTACAAGAAACAATGTTTGCTTGTCTGGATGTGTTTGCCTACAATTCCTGCCAACAAACAACGTGGATCAGTTTGCTTATGCTGTTCACAGAGATTACATCAGTTCCTGGTTTGTCATTTGTAATGTCGTGGTCAACCGAAAACAAACTGAAACTTATATATATTTCACAGATACACATTGTTGTGGGATGTGACATCTGTGGACTACAAAAATCGCATGTAAAAACGGGATTTTTATAAAGAAATATAGGCGAAAAGTAGTCTGTTGGTTTGAATGAAGTGGGAAAAAAGTTAAAGGCCCTTCATATGCAATTTCGGAGAGAGCACACTATGTTTTAGGCACAAGTCATGGCATACTTCTCCCCAACCGACAGATTTCATTCAACTGAACTCTGGGCGGGAAACAATGTTTCATCATTGTAGTCTGGAAACTAAACTGTGTTTATTAACTGTTTTCAAACATTCTGTTTCCAAATGCGTACTAAGCTTTAAGATGATGCAATCACCATAATTTATGTCAGTTGTGATGCAACTAGGGGTAACATTATCGCAGTGAGCTCTTTGAATGTCGAGTGTCAACAAAGTATTTATTCATTTTAAGTAAATTTTTTCACCTATATTTTATTAACTTTTAATGTGTAGGCCTAGCTTATGGAATGAGATCTTGTTATACTCAACCTTGATTCCTTGATTCCCCATTTGGAAAAATATGGGGTGAAGGGGGGGGGGGGTCATCCTCGAATCCCCATAGGCCGTGACGCCGGTGCTCCAGACAAATGAAAAAAGACAGGGACGTGACAGGTCAATGTAAATACGATTAGAGTTAAATCTCCCTTAGCGGACAAACATGAATAGCGGATTCTTCTTTATAACGGACAGTTTGAATTTCCCCGGAATATCCACAGTAAAGATGTTCATATAGATTAAACAGCTTAATTATTTAAAATAAATATTTTCCCAAATAAGGGACACTTCTTAATAACGGACTTTTTTTTATCCTGGAAGGTATCCGAGATCAAGAGAATTCAATGTATTTTGTGCCTTCGCGTCTTACAAAACTTTTGTTATAGGCTTCCCTGACTTTTCCAAGCTATACAGAAATTTAAAAAAAAAACTGCTAAAACCTTTTACTATTTTTCTTGGTGAATGACAATTTTTTTCTTTTATTGCACTGATTACATATTTTCGAAAACAATTCTAATGGTTACTAAAGATAAACATTATTATGAGATATTTTTACAGTATGTAATGTTTAAGGTATTATTTGTGTTTCTGTGTAAATGTGTTATATATAACACTGTACAACCATCTCATGTTAGAATAAAATATATGGACAAAGTATTTTGTTAACATCGAGAAACCAAATCTCTCACTTTTGATTAAATGTTTGGGTGCAGAATTAGTCAAGTATTTCAATTCACTTGACTCTTCCAGGTTTTCCCTGCCTGTAGCCGCAATGGTCTTAACACCTGTATTCATTCAAGCTATCTGTATTTTTACTCTTATTAGGTAGAGATTAGGAAAGTATAATGTATAGGAAATGTACCCGCATTGGGGCGGAGGAGAGATTGAGAAACCATTCATGGAAAACCACCCTCAGCACACCCGATTATTAGTGTAATTTTATAGGTATTGATAATATAAATCAAAAGTGACAACTGAAGATCCCATGGTTGGACGTATGTGTTAAAGTAGATCTAGTATATTGTCTAGCTGCTATATATAAGGTTCTTTCTATTGGACTGTGTTGTCAATTAATGTTGCCTTGACCTACTCCACAGCAGCGACCATCTGTACACGAACGCAGCGCTATGGGGGAGTGGACTCTTGTTAGACACGGCCCGTCCAGGGACTACTTTAGTTCGTTCACCACCACATTTGGCTTCGAGCGACAAATTGGCGAGAGACGGACATGACCACACCACAACACACCCGAGACCGNGGAGGTTCGAATCCTCACCAGGTACACTGAGGAGGATGGGCGCTCATGGTGGTGCTTCCTCCTTATCCATAGTGCAGTAAATACATCGTTTTGTGAAAAAAAAATTGCTTTGAGTTGAGACTGTTTTCAAGTTACGACAGTGGTCTAGAACCTAACTTGTCGTAAGTGTGGGGTATACCTATGCACAATCGAAAACACAAAACATGGTAAACGAAAGAAAGAGTTTCTGTCTGTGAGATCGTTTCACCCCTCCACCCTACCCCAATAATTTCTATGTTGACCAAAACACCACACAGTGGTCTCATGGTTTAAGGCGTCAAGTTTTTAGTTATAGACCAGGTTTACCAGTAGTGGGAAGGTCGAGGTTCGACTCTTGTTAGGATAACTAACACTTGTTTTAAACATGTTGGCTTATGATTACAATTTTTACAACTTCTCTTCTTCATGTTAATGCGGCTGCATTTGCTATAAAGTTATCCTCTCAATGGAGATGAAAAATTATCAATACAAATTTCAGGGCAAGACTATGCACCCGTAGACTTTCACTCAGCATAAATTAATGTGAAGTGTAAGCTTAAACAAACTCTTTGGATAGCTCATTTGCATTTATTTCCTTTAAATAAGTTGGAGATATTTTCGTAAACCATACCTACCTGACAATCCTTCTCCTTTTGAATAAGTCATTAATAGCCTTGTTAATGAACGTACTTATTTTTGTAAACAAATAAAATGAATGTATGAAGATCCAATGTATTTGTTTTTGTACGGCCGAATGTACAGTACACGGGTTTAGTTCAAACAGCTCGGTGTTAATAAGATGTAGCGCTATGTCAACAAAGGCGTGATTTCATAGCGGTCGCTACAACTACACTAATTGTGATAATAGCCGTCAATCGTTACGTCTTGTAGGGACAGTTCATTTGTCATAGGAATAACCTTATCTGACAGCTAGAAAAGTTACTCTAGATTTACTTTCACACAGTCAAACGTAATGTTATGTAAACTGCAGATGTCACTTTTGATATATAACAATATTTATAAAATAACACTTAAAAAATAGTGTTTTATTAGCACCATGTCTTATTATCCGTTCAGTATGCACTCATATTTACTAATTACACTAATGTTTTAGGGATGAGAAAAGTCGAATTAAGAGGAAGTGTATCCGAATTTTTAAGGAAAGATAGTGGAAAACCCTTTCGAGAAAATCAACCTCAGTTCACCCGACCGAGATACGAACCCCTATCTTCCCGTCATCGGCACTCCAGTCTATTGCGAGAGTGACGCCTTAGACCATTCAGTCACCGAAGCGGGTACGGGTGATATAATCAGTTATTTCAGACCAGCATCGGTGGTCTCGTGGTCTGACGCGTCACTCTCGTGTTAAGACTGGATTGCCAGTGACAGGGAGATTAGAGTTCAAATCCCAGTCGGATGCACCGAAGGTGTTTCTCACTTAATTATTTCCCACTCTCTCTCTTCCCACGTAAATGTGGGTATATTCTTTTAAAATTATACCGTCCTCGTCCCTATTTCATTAGCATAACTAATGTATGCGTACGCCCAAAATGGGTACTAAGACACGCTGTAAAAAAAGTTTTCAGAAGTGCACGTTTTAAATAATTTTAAATGAATAGGCCTATAACCCGCCTCGGTGGCCTAGTTGGCTAACGCGCTAGTTTCGCGTTGAGCTAGACTGCCTAGGACGGGGAGATCGAGGTTAGAGTCTCGGTCGGGTGAACTGGGAGTGGTTTTCTATTCTCCCTCCACCCAAGTGCGGGTTCACTTCCTCTATATTCAACCTTCCCAATTCCTAGTCCATTAGATTAATTAGTACTTAAGCGTATAACCCGAACAGGTAGTATGTCGCGGTGCTAAATAAGATAAAAAGTAGGCCTACATGCACGATGAGCTCTCAGTTGACTGTCTCAACCTAACCCTACACTAATTATTAGGGTGGCGATGAGCTTCCCAAACCGTTTGTTCCTGATCACACGCGCTTCCATTGTCTTTTGGCGGTCTGTATTTTTATGAGAGCATCGTGTGTAAGCTCCATTTAACAGCTTTGCCCTAGTTCGGTACGCTCTGCTGCATAACCACAGGGGTAAATGAGGTGTGCATAAGTTGGCGGTGAATGCACATGATGGAAAGGATTTAGTGAGCTTTTTTTTTTAACACGGGCTCATCTATTACGTTTAAAACGTGAAGCTATTCCTTTCAACAGTGAGTCCATGATTTATACCCAACCAATTTTCATCATCATCATCATCATATATATATATATATATATATATATTAATAAAAGTTTATACAATAAAGAAGTGCTCAAATATTTCCAATTTTAAAAACATTCAAAGGTAAAACTATAATCATTTAAGAAAACGACGAGCTCTTTCGACACCAATTTATCGAATTTTATCAAAACTATTCTATATATATTATTTATTTTTTAAACACCCACCTCGGTGATGTAGTTAGCTAACGCGCTAGTTTCGTGTTGAGTAAGATTACCGAGGACGGAGAGAGCGAGGTTCGAATCTCACTCGGGCAAACTGGAGGTAGTTTTTCCTAAATGGTTTTCCATTCTCCCTTCACGCAAATGCAGGTTCACTTCCTCTATAATCAACTTTCTCAATTACTAACCCATTAGGGTAACTAGTACTTAAGCGTATAACCCGAACGAGTAGTAAGACGCGATGTTAAGAATTATGTTTTAAATAAAAATATTTACTTTTACAGGGTGTCTACTCAACCTTGGGGAAATAATCCCCGAGAATTCAAGTTTTTTTCCAGGCAATTTTAAGATTTTTCCAGGCTTAAGAAATTATGTTTTTTACCCATGATACTATTTTGACTAAAAAATACCCGAGCTTGACATTTTGACAAGAAAAAATGTCATTACCAAATAAGGTGATGCAGTTGAATGTTTTTTATGCTTCAAGATAATTATATGCAACGATAGCAGTTAAATAACGTTATTAAGGCTTTTTAAGATTGGTTATTCATACAAAATTCCCTGTGAATTCCCTGATTTTTCATGAAAAGGGAAATACCCTGAGAATTTCAGGTTTTCTAGGATCTCCTGACAAGCAGACACCTAGTTCGAGGATTATAATTTTGATGTTTACAAAATTTAAGACTGACCTGCCGATTACGGCGAGATCGGGGTTCGAATCCTAGTCGGATCTACTTAGGGTGGTTTTCCCTAAATGTTTCCCCACTCTCCCTCCACGCAAATAAGGGGATATATAAATAAGGGTAGGGTATATGCTTACTTATTCATTCCTACCTCATTATATTAATTATAATAAATTATGCGTATAGCCTGGACAGGCAGCATGACGCGCTGATTTAAAAAAGCAAAAAAAAAGGCACACACATTAATTGCTTTCTGCGTTATAGATGTAATTTCATCTTTAGTGGATGGTCCACGAAATTAAAAAAAATTGTGTTACTAAACACTGCAAACAGTTTTAAGATAGCGCCTAAAATAACGAGTTTTTTTTAAAGCTTATAAGGGGGTGAATAATTTATGGCCACCTCTATGACTTAAATTTTATTATTATTATTATTAGTAGTAGTAGTAGTAGTAGTAGTAGTAGTAGTAGTAATAATAGTAGTAGTTAATTTAGTATAGTGTACGGGGGTTAACATAGGGAATAAAAAGGGTAGTATTTAGGTGCTTAGCCTGTTTGTAATAATACGTTAAATAAGAAAAAGATACATTGTAAAAAAAGAAAAGATATATCAAAAGTAGCATAGAACGGCTCAAATTTAAAGATTATTATTATTATTACTATTTAGCACCGCGTCCTACTTCCCTTTCGGGTTCAAATACGGCTACACTAGGCCAATAATAATTACGCTAATGGGTTAGGAATTGGGAAGGTTGAATACAGAGGAAGAGAACCCGCATTTGACTGGAGGGAGAGTGTAAAACCGTTTAAGAAAAACCACCCTAAGTTGGCCCGAGAGAGATTTGAACCTCAATCTCCCCGTCCTCGGCAGTCTAATCTGTGACTTAAAGAATTCGAACAATGGCAAGCAATTTGATCTGTCACAATTCTGAATTTCACCTCAAAATATTAAACTTTTGATTTTACAAATGCGAAATGTCGGAAACGGCCAAACGTTATTTCGCTAGTTGATCAGTAAAAAGTATTTTCCTGTGGATGTTTATAGTCTGCTAGATCTAAAATATAAACTGACGACAGAAATGTTTTAATTTAATTATAATATTTGAAAATGGAATATAATCGAATTAAAGCAATCAACTATTTAACTTGGTACATAATACTTCACTAGATGTAATATATTGTATTTTCTCGATCCTTGCTTTTCATTAGCTGAAATTTAATATTTTGTAAATGAATAATAAAGTATTGGGTAAGTCCCAAGTTTGTTAATTTAAAACTTTGTTTCTAAGTTAAAGTTTATGAATTGTGTAACTAGCTTTTGGGCAGAAAACAAATGACACATGAAAATATCAAAACCCATCAAACTCGAGCAGAGTACAGAATACAAAGTCTTAGTTTAATCAGACCCAGTTTTAAAATGCGGTTGGATCAAGATAGTATTCACTAAGCGAAATAATTAATGAGTGCACTCGCTGCCAATATACCAAGTTGTCAGGTCGTCAAAGGCATCAGCAATGAATTAGATTACCGGTGACGCGATGGTTTGGGCTTGCATCCGGGTAGGATGTACCAAGTTGTTTTTTCTAAAGGGTTTTCCATTCTTCCCCCACATAAATGCAGGAAAATTTCCTCTAAATTTTACCTTCCACATTCCTAGCCTCATTAGCGTAGTTTAAATGCATATAGCCCCAATAAGGAGTAAAAACGCATTGCATAACAATAAAATCTACTAACGGCTTAATCCACGTAGTAGGAACAGAGAGGGTAGATTTAGAGGAAGTACAGCCACATTAACGTGGAGAGAGGTTGATAAAATCCTCCTAAGTGCTCCCAATCAACATTCGAAACCCAAACTTCCCGTAAACAACGACCAAGCGCAATGCGAATTTAAAAGCATTGGACCGCGCGGCCACAGGTGTGGATAGTGGTGTTATTAAACAATTCTGTGTCAACGAACCTTTTAACAACAGCGATGGTGACCTGGTGGTCTAGGGGTAAGGTGTCAGACTTCTATGCTGGCAGCCGGGGTTCAATCCTCGGTCCCGGCAAAGATGTATCTGATTACCAAACCCTTCCTCCACCTCTGACAAGACATCTTGTGAATGTGAGGAATGCCAGGCCTCCACCGTGGTTCGGATTCCACGTTAAACTGTAGGTCCTCCATTT
>CABFVX010000252.1:72296-119299 GCA_902151425.1 Timema shepardi | reverse complement strand
ATTTATCTGATTACCAAACCCTTCCTTCACCTCTGACAAGACATCTTGTGAATGTGGGGAATGCCAGGCCTCCACCGTGGTTCGGATTCCACGTTAAACTGTAGGTCCTTCATTTTATGTCACAATCACCCTACCATTACACATTAGCGTAAGTGCGTATAACCCGAATGGGTAGTAAGACGTGGTGCTAATAATAATAATAATAATAATAATAATAATAATATGTAGTTCCAAGTCTTGGGAATCAACCGATCCCTCAGTAGGCCTTAACAAGCAGACCCACTTCGATCCTCGAGTGGTTTAAGGAATCACACTCACAATATTTTTATTATTATTATTATTATTATTATTATTATTATTCTTTAGCACCGTGTCTTACTACCCGTTCGGGTTATACGCTTTAAGTAATAATTACGCTAATTCATTAGGAATTGGGAAGGATGAATTAGAGGAAGTGAACCCGCATTTGCGTGGGGGGGGAGTGAAAAACCATTTAGGAAAAACCCCTCCCAGTTCACCCGACCGAGATTCGAACCTCGATCTCCCTGTCCTCAGCGGTTGAGCTCAACCCGACTAGCGCGTTAGCCAACTACGCCACCGAGCCGGGTCACGCTCGCAATAGACTGGGCTACCGATGACGGGGAGATTGGGGTTAGAATCCCGGTCAGATGTACTGAAAGTGGACTTTAACTCTCCCTCAATGAAAATGCGGATAAACCACCTCTAAATTAAACCGACTTAATCCCTAATACACTAACGTAATTAGTAGGCTACATATGTGTATAAACCGGACGGGTAGTAAAATGCGGTGACAATATTAATCAAGAGTGAGTTCAGGTCAAATGGCGGATTGGAGGACGTTCGAATCTCGGTTATTATATACGGCTCTAATAGTACACAATTTCGTCCCTACCGCAAGGAGCGCTGCTATCAGTCTCTCACCTGAAAGAACGCTCGGTCTTAGCACAGTGCACGCCAAATATCAGTCGTATTGCTAAGATACTCTCCAACATCAAGAAAACTTGTTGACATTAAAAGGTACGTACTAAATGTAAGTGTAATCATCAAAAACCATCAAAAGATTTTATTGGAGGAATTTAATGTTACGGCATTGGTCGACACTAGGAATAAACGCCAAGCTCGTCTTGTCTGGTTTACTAGCGACGCGGAGGTCTGGGTTCGAGTCTCGGCCGAGCAACTTTTTTTTACGATTATGGTTAAATTTAAAAACAACAACATACATTCTTATTTATCGCGTAAAACACTTTACAGATATTCAATTTGAAAAAAATCGTTAGAGCTAATTTAGAAAAATTTAGAATTTTTGATAATACTTAGTCAACAATACACCACACTTAATTTTAGGACTAGAACCAAAATCAAGATTTGGCGTCTAAAGATAAATATCAAGTATGAGTTAAATCCAATAAACCGTTTCGGTTGCAGCTCTAAGGTATACACGGATAGATGAACATCATGGGTACAGACAAAATTGTAAGCCCCACCTTTTTTAAGTTGAGAGGGCACACACGTCAAGATACATCATAATATCGAGGCCAGAAATGTTTATGATCATAATACTTTCTCTATTTGAAAAATACAATTCATAAATTTGATATTAGTTAAATTCATTTTAATTTGTAGTAAGGGTAAGTATGAATGAATATTGTAAGAAAAACACTTGGTAGAACGAAATTGATTGATGATTGATTGATTGATTGATACACTTATAAGTCAATTAACAATACAAGTTATGAAAAAAAGGTGATGGTTGAACAAAAGGGAGATTGCTAGAACATAAAAATATATATGCTAAGTCAATTAACAATATGAATTGATGGAAGTGATAAAGAATTAATTATTAAGGGATAAAAATTGATATGTCAGGAATCTACTCACTTATAAATACATAAATTATTTTCCTAAGAATCACATATAATTGGTACAAGAGTAATTTGAATTTACAAAAAAATAGTTAAAACAGAAGTTGAATAAGATTCCATAAAGAAATGAAATTATTAGAAAAATATTTTGAGAATGTTTTTAAAAGCAGAAATTGTAAAAAGTTAATGACTGAACTGGAGTTGTTATTGAAAGTGACAATTACAAGAAAGATCAATTTGATAGCATCTAGGAAACAGTCAATAAGGGCAATTATGCAGTTACAAATAATTGATGGAATTAATACAAGGTGATTAATGATAGGTTGTCAACGTGATTAATTACATGAACGATCAATTTGATAAAATCTAGGAAATAGATAACAAGAGCTATTACACAATTCAAACATATTAAAGTTGAATTACATATAAAACATGTTAAAATTGAAATTATAATTTATCAAGCATACAAAAAGTCGTGTTAGCAAGGATATACTTAATTACAAAGTTGTTGATTAGCAGAAGTGTTGTCCATCACTCAATAAGGTTTTAATATGTTGGATATTATAAGTTGATTAAATATAAGAGATTGGATGTAATAAGAAGTGTAGACAGAGAAATTACTTATAATATTACTTGAATGGTGTATTAAAGAGACGTTCCTTAACTGTTAATTTTAATTCCACTCCTAGACACTTGTACCTCCTCTAGGCTGGTTGATTGACGAGATTACGCCATTGTCAGGTTCTCGTAGGGGGGTTGAGGTGTTGTCCCCGTTGTTAACACTCATCTGTTGTGTTGCACTTTTTTTTTATCACCGCGTTTTACAACCTATTCAGGTTATACGCATATGTACTAATTACTCTAATGGGGTGGGGATGAAGAAGGAACCCTAGAGGTAATTACCAGCATTTGCGTGGAAGAAGAGTGGGAAACCATTAAAGGAAAACCACTCTCAGTAGACCCGACCGGGATTCGAACCCCGGTTTCTTTGTCATCGGCAGGCCAGTCTAACATGAGAGTGACGCTTTAGACCATTCGACCACTGAAGCGGGTGTTGCACTAAGGTTGGGTGTAAATGTTCTCTCGAAGTGAACCAAAGGCAGTTTTTTGTTGGTTCACGGAGTCGAATTAGTACGGTCAATGAGGTCGAATTAGTATGATGACTGGGGACGAAATAGTACAGTACTGCTAAAGGATTGGTGGGGTCCAAGTCGTATTTCCCCCACTCATCAGCTATAATAGAAAAACAGGTACGCTTTACAAAGCGCAGTACTATATTTGACGGTTACAAAAGTTAGTAGAACTACGTTCATACATTGATGCGTCAAATCAAATTACCTTCACCTGTCAGTTTTATTATTAGTAGATTCCTGTAAAGTAACATTATATTTTTCTAGCACCGCGTCTTACTTACTACCCGTACAGGTTAAACGCTTGTGTACTAATTATGTCAATGAGTTAGGGATGATAAAGGTTTAATTTAGAGAAAGTGTACCAGCATTTGAGTGGGGACGAGTGAAAAACCATTTTGTAAAAAGCCTCGGTGCACCCAACCGGGATTCGAACTCCGATCTCACTGTTATCGGTAGTATGGTCTAATGAGAGATTGATACCTTAGACCGTGCGTGCACCGAAGCAGGCAGCACTATTAAATGATAAAATGTAATTCATGCTACCCGCATAAAAATATGTTTGTATCTACTAAAGGGTCGTGTTCTTAATGTCCAGTTCAATTTTCATAGGAAGAGCCTTTATCTAACTGCTAGAAAGGTTTATAAATCTACTTTCACGTAGTCATACGTCAGGTCAGGTTATCTGCAGCTGCCGCTTTTGAAAGATAAAACTTATAAAATAATGGTGGTATTTTCTAAAGACCCTTCTTATTAAGATTAGGATGTATTTCATTTTTTATTTATTGTTAAGGTATTTAACGTGTTCTGAAATGATTTGTATCAGCACAAGATCATTTCTAAGAGCTAGAACGAAAGAGCCTGACAATTTGGCCGAAAAAGTTATTTTCCCATACCTTCTAGGATTCTTTAACATGCCACAATCAGCATTGGACCGACGGCTTTACTTCCCTTCCGAAGGAAGTTGTGCTAAGGATTTTTATCGCTTAGGAAAAAATCCACCGACCCGGCTGGTTTTGAACCCACTAATATCTGAATTAGGCTGTAGCACCAATGACAACGCACCCAGCCAGTTGTCGTACTAACAGGGGCACCCAGCGCTGCTGGGGCCGCATACATGATTAGGATGCTCTCAAGTGGACACACATGTTGTGGTGCAACTGGTCAATATGGACTCGCCCGCCAACCACTTACAAATTCGAGTCCCACAACTCTCAATTGAACTCGGACTGGCGGATAAAGGGTACATTTCCTTTAAGCGCTCGTCATACCCCACAAATAACCGCGTAACTTAGGTAAGTAATACAGCTCGGACCAGGCCTCGTATTTCGGTGCATGGGGTTTCCTGTAGCTTCCACTATAATACAGTGCAATAGAGACCAATGGAACCATTTTACCATATTTAAGCAAAATACAATGACATCTCAATTAACGAACACCTCTGAGTAACTAATTCTTTATAGCGGAGAGTCTAAATCTCCCAGGCAAAATAACATAGGCTTTTACGGTGAAACAACTTCCAATAATGATCACGGGCAATGCTAGGGACACAGATCTATGTGTAACAACAACTATATACCTGACAAAAACTGAAAACACCAGTCTATAAATTTTACTGTCAGTAATGCCACTGTCCCGTTTTAAGTGTGAGTTGTCCCACCCTCTTTTGTGAAAGTTTCTAACATAGTCTACGTAGTAATAACTAAGGTAGTTCATCAAAGTAGTACCACCAACCCCCTCCGAGCTATCAGCGGGGGTGGTTCCAGCAGTTTAGTCTGTACGCGTACAGTACAGAAGGTCAATGTTAACATTTCATTTTATTTGCGTAATGATCTGTGTATAATACAATATGTACAGTATCAATTTATTCATTAATCATAATTAGCCTGCAGTCAATACTGCACATTGCAGTAATAATATTGTTGTATTTAATAACCACAGTATAAAGATTAAACTGTGCTGAAACATATCATTTTTTTTATTGTTATTCTTATAATGATAAAGGATTTTTTTTCTCAGCCCACAAGCGTTAGGTGTTCCCTATAAAGAGATTTCACTGTACAACAAAATTGAAATATAATCATTCTAAAATGAATTAAAACTATTTTACTGATCCCATGATCCCAATTTCACTTATCAAGTGAGAGAGAGAGAAAAAAAAAAGCACTTAGATGCGAGGTCTGTTTTGAGCATAATCCCGGTCAACCAGCCGTGAGATGGGGTCTTACTTGATACGGCTCATTCTGATTGAGTAGTTTAGGTGTCAGGGTGGGCCAACGTTTCTCATCCCAAGGTTCCACCCACATCTAACTATCAGTTTGCACCATGGGCTAAAAATATATTTAGTTAGCCCATAAACTTAATGCAACACTGAATATACAATTATTTATAATGCTGCCCCCCCCTCCCCCCCGTCCGTGTGGGCCTAATTATTGTCTGGATGGATTGCGGTCAATAATAGGGTCGTTTGGCTTGGGTTTTTATGGTTTTATTGTACAAAACAAAGTATAGCAGGGAATACTTAACCAATGGCCTGACTGACATTTTAGGTAGTCCTACATGGTTATGGACGACAGTACATTGGGCACGATGGTAGCCCCCAGCACACGTAAACGACGATCCGGCATCCTAAACCACGTAGTCCCCAAAATGGGCAGTGAAACCCCTCTAGAATCGATGGTGAATTGTCAGCCCAGTCAGCTCGAAAGAATTACTATTTATTATCCTTCTGGCCTGATTTACCGTGAAGAATGCTGACACTCTGTTTAAGTTTTCAGCTCATATGATCTATTGTTTATTAACAAACCAAAACACACAGTAATACTAGTTTTGTCACTTACAATCCACAAGACAACAAATGTTACAACCAAACAAACGCCTCGATGCATGCTGTGTCGATTACAATACTTTTAATAAATTGTATTTTTGGTTGGTAGAATCGTTCAAATTTTACAGACAAAAATAGGTTAATTAATCTCCCAAAAATGTATAGTGAAATATGCACGTACACACACTTTCACAAAACAACTCAGTATTAAAAATATATATTTTCATCAACCAAATTAATTTTTAATAAAGTTCAATCATGACACTATATAAATATTAATATTTAAATCATTAGTAATTTCACATCTGACACCGAGAGTTTACCTTTAATTTTCTTCCCGGGATATTTACTATGAGGGCCATATGTTCAGTGAGCAGGGGCCGCATTTGGCCCGCGGCCCGCCAGTTGGACCACACTATTATAGGTAGCTAAGAGAATGAGAATACAAGATAATTATTCTATATACACCATGCCATTAGATTAGAAACATGTCTCTTGAACGTGTAGATTTTAACCGTAAATAATGTTATCATTACAATGAGAATTCCCTTGCCCATAATAGATAAATATACGCGAAAGAAGAAATAAATGTTTTTTTAAATAAATAGATATGTAAGAAGATAATTTTAAATGACCCGCGTCGGTGCCTGTGCGGACTAACCCATCAACATCGTCTGGTCTGGTTTTACAGTGTTGGAGAGGTTGGGTTTGAATCTTGGCCGGGTGCAGTGAAGCTTGTTTTATTCTAATTAATTTTTTTCGCTCTACATCCACACAAATGTGAGTACATTTCCCCTAAATTATACCTTCTAGATCTTTACACCATTAGTATGATAATGCGAATATTCAGGACAGGTGAAAGACGAGGAGCCACTAAAAACATACCTTTTAAAGAAAGGTTTTTAAAAAAACCACTTAGGTGGCCGCATGGTGCAAGGAGCTATTTTCGCAACAGAATAAACTACCGATGACAGGGAAATCGAGGTTCTAGCCCCGGTAAGGTGTATTGAGCATGATTTTCCCAAAATGGTTTTCTACTCTCTATCCATGCAAATGGGGGTACACTTCTTTAAAATTAAACATTACTCATCCCAAATATACTAGCGTAATTGCGTGAATAGTACATGTTCGTATAACCCTAAAGGGAAGTAAGATGTAGTGACAACAAATAAATAATAAACAGAGTATCCTGTTTAGATGCACTGCACGATACCAAGTCCGATACATTATCACAATCAGTAGAGAGTCTGTCTAGGTGAGCTGAGCCTTTAGGTTTCGATTTCGAATACGGTCTAAAAATGTGTCTGTTGAAATAGAGACTCGCCTTTTCACAGTGATGAATCAACGACCAGATGACTGGATAATGTTTTTTCATCAGAGTTAAGTTAGTTTGTAGGTCATGTGCTGATGTTATCACTTCAAAAAGTGTATGTCAGATAGGCTTGATAAAAAAAACTGAGACAACTTTTTACTTTATCTTGTTTTTTCCTCTCCCCCCTCCATTAATCATTGTGCACGCAAACAACGTGGGAAAAGCACTTAATGATCAAAACACGAACAAATGAAACTGACCTTAACTCTTATCACTTTTCGTGATTCAAGTATGCACGTTATCCGCACATTTTCTCAACCAAAAACAATCACAGGCAAAGCTTAACACAATCAGGGCCAGCTCAAGGGTTCTATGCCTCCTGAACAAGATTTAAAATTTGCGTCTCAGTAGTATTCTGTAGTATATATAAACAAACACCTTCCTCCCTCCCTCCCTCGTGGCGTGAAATAATAGTTAAAAGGTGCAAAAATACCAGACAAAAAATAAAACAAAGAGATAAAAAAAACTAAGTGGAGATACTACTTCCCCGTCGCCTCCCAACACCCTCCTCATCAATGTGTGAAAAAATAATATCCCATCTTCCCTTTCTTTTCTATTTATTAGTATTTTAGGAAGGCTTTAATTAAATATCAAAATATGTAGAGGCTATTTCTTTAGTTAGCAATAATTATTAGTTTATTAAATTTAAATTATATTTTTCCAAACTAACACACACACAAAAGAGTTTGATTGCGCCCCTAGTACCATCGCGCCCTGGGCGACAACCAAGGGTCTGCCTAATTTACGAGAGAACCCCTGAAATCAATTACCGAAGCAGAACATTTCGACAACCCCAAAATCACTCATGTGGCTTAATGGTCTAAGCTCTAAGGCATAACTCTAGTATTACACTGTCCTGCCAATGAAAGGGAGATCGGAGATCGAATCCCGGTCAGTTCTACAGAAGCTGATTTTCCTACATGGTCTCCTACTTTCCTTTCACGCAAATGCGGTTATATTACCTCTAAATTGTTTCCTTCCTCATCCCTACCCCAATCAAAATATAAACCAATCAACAATCCCAAAAAACACTACCAGTCTCAAAACAACTCGATAATTCCTAAATCAACCCGGAGCGGATTTAGGCTTAGGCCCGTGAGGCCCGGGCCTAGGGCGGCAAATTTTGAGGGGCGCCAAAAAATTTAAGATGACTAAAATTTATTATATGATTAATCAGATAAAAATAATTTATATTTCAATTACAAGCAATTTATTATTAATTCTATATTTAATTGTTATGTTAAAAAAATGTTTAATTTATACCTGAATTAGATTTCTTATTATTATTGTTATTATTTTCATTATTTTATACACACACACATATATGTATATATATATGTTTATATATATACTGTTACAAAAAAAAAGGGCGCCATATCGTCTCGGGCCTAGGGCGTCCTCAAACCTAAATCCGCTACTGAGACTCTCATAACACCTCAACCATCCATAAAACAACTCAAGAGACTTCAAAACCACTCGCTCATCACTAAAACAACTCGAAAACCCTAAAAAAAAACACTCTACCAGTTTCAAAACAACTCAACAACCATCAAAACCATTTGAAAATAACTAAAATAACTTGTAAATCCTTAAAAAAACTTTAAAAGTTTTAAAACAACCCGACAACAACAATCAAAACCACTCTACCAACACTAAAACAACAAAACTCTCATAAAACCACAGAAGAGACGGGCATACCAATATACACCCTATCCCTATAGGTGTTCAAACTCCGACCTCCTGAATCAAGAAACAATTTAGCGCACACCTGACTTTGCAGGTGCAATTCACAAAGTATGTTTCAGCAAATGAGCTGCATTTTAAAGGTAAATTTGAGACAATCTCGAAAGTTGCATGGCACGCCATTAGAAAATTTTCATTTAAAAAGAAGTTCAAACTATAAAATAAAACAGAAATAAGATATTTTTCCATCCAGTCTGGCAGTTAGGTGGCTAGAAAACTCTTGTTCGATTCCGGGTGACGTTGACGAAGATATGTGTGGGCCTACTATTTGTTTACAAACGTATTATCAATCCGCTGTTCAATAAGTAAATATTTTAGAAATAGTTAGTGTGTAGTACTAGAAGTATTGTTCTAAAATCCATGGCCTATGGTTAGTTTGTAAGTCCTGTATTATATAAACGGTTAGAAAATACACCTTAAAACATCCTGATAATAAAACAATATTTCTTAAGATAGTTTAATACTAGGCCCATTTTCAAAATAAACTGTCATGTATCCCGCTTCGGTGGCCGCATAGCTTAAGTCTTCATTCCCGCAATATACTAGATTGCCGATGACGGGAAGATTGTGGTTCGATCCCGGTTAGACGTACTGGGGGTGATTTTCCCTAGATGATTTCCCCCTTTCTCTTACCTCGCAAAAGCGGGTACACTTCCTCTAAATTCAAACTTCCTCATTCCTAGCTCATTAGCGTAATTAGTACGTATGCGTATAGCCTGAACGGGTAGTAAGACTCACCGAAAAAAACCTGTTACGTCTCTTTTGATTCGTTTTTACCGTTAGGTGCACTATTTTGTTTGGCATCGCGTTTTGCTACCCGTTCGGGTTATAAGCTCATCTGTTAATTGCGCTAGTGATTTTAGGGATTAGGAAGGTTATATTTATAAAGAGTGTATCCGCATTTGCGTGGAAAAGCATTTTGGAAAAACAACCCTCAGTACACCCGACCAAGATTCGAATCTCGATCTCCCCGTCATCAGCAGTATAGCCTAATACAAGAGTAGCGCGTTAAACCACTCGGCCACCGAAGCGGGTCGTGGTAATTATATTCCCAAAGTTTCTTGTTTGGTATATTTTAGGCCTACTTACTATATTACGGGCAGCAAATAATTTGAAGAAGTTTTAAAAACGGAAATTTTGCTTAAATTTGAGATGTTTTTAACTTTGAAAAATATAGTAATTTATTTAAAATAATTTTGAATACAGCCTGTAAAAATGAAAGTGAGAGGGGGCATTCGGTGTTGATTTAACTCTCACAGATGAGCAAGTGGACTGTAAGTCATGTTCATTTAGTCTGGTTCACCGATGATGACGAGGTTTGGGTTTAAACACCTGCCGAGTGTTTTTCCCTGGATCAATGATCCCAGAACTGTGGTTCACAAGCAGAGTTTTAGATGGGTCACGAAAAAAGTTTTTGAAATGTTAACTTTTTATCATTTATTTTAAAATTCGTAATAATGTAAAAATAGGAAAATTAAAAAAAAGAAATAAATAAAACCCTCCTCTCCCCCCTTTCATCCCCCTCATGTCTCTTAAAACTATGTGGGTTACGAAAGTTTGTCGTTTAAAGATGAGGTCGTGGTTCTAAAATGTGGGAAGCACTGTCCTAGATAGTTTCCCATTCTTCGTCCACGCAAAAGCGGGTATATTTCCTCTAAATTCTAGCTTCCTCCTATTAGGCGAATTAAACGCGTACAGGACAGACGGGTAGTAAGATGCGAAGAAGAAGAAGAAGAAGAAAAACTTCTACTGAATTCAGTACGAAAACATCACCCGTGTGTAAACATTATCTACGCTAAAAGGTAACAGTATTACCTTGACAGATTACACTCTGACCCTATCTTATAAGCTACACCAGTGTGGTTCAACTAGCGGCCCACGTTCACTTAAAATGTAGCCCTCACAGTATCCTGGAAGAAATGTAAAGGTAAGCCCTCGGTGGGACATGTGAAATAATTGGTTATTCAAAAAAAGAATATTTATTTAAAAAGATCATTGATCCATTTTATTGTTCATTTGTTTGATAATTAAAAATATCTATAAATATATAGTCTATTTATAATGTTAAGTAGTTGTGTGAATGTATATATATGTGTGTGTGTGTGTGTGTGTGCACGCATATTTTATAATACATTTTTAGGATATTAATAAACTTTTTCGGCAGTAACATTTTAAAGTCTTCCAACCAAAATACAATTCACATTTTATAAGTATTAAAAATCACAAGCGTCTAAGTGTCTTTTTGTAGGATTATCAATAAGTTGATGGGATAACATAATATATTATATATTCAGCCCACGGTGCAAACTGATAGTCAGATTTGGCCCTTGCGATGAAAGACTTTGGACCACCCAAAGCTACACAATTGTGAACTAGTGCAAAGTAAGCTTTCTACCTTACAGGGTAGACGAAGGGTACAAGGTTGGGTTTACCAGCGGTTCGGTTACTTACGACACCAGTAAAGTCCACCCGGGATCAAACCCAGGGCTCTGGCCCATAAGCTTGTTGTGAGCCTAATCCCGTTACGGAAACAATGGAAAATAGGATAACACGACCACAATTATTCAGAGGCCTACGAGCGTCAAAGCGTGGTCCATTGCTAAGTGACCTTGTGCAAATTACTCGTTTAAAAGGGTTCGTCAGAAATAATAACAAACTAGCAGAATTGATAAGGAAGTCTCAGCTGTCTGGCATTTAAAGTGTTTCGAGAGAAAAACGAGTGGGAGACGGGAGAAAACTCCTACGATGCACATGTGAACGATAAAAACACAACTATGATGCAATTTTCGTGGGAAGGGTGTTTTAGAAAAAAACATATCTTGTGTGATCAACATTGATAATATCCAGTAAAGGTAAAGCTGCAGATCCCATGAAATGTTTTTTATTTTCATTTATTTGAGGCCTTTAACGTGCACTTTCCGAACCGTTTGATTATATATCAGCACACGACTTCCAAACCAACTTAAACATAAAACAGACAACACCCAGCTCCCGGCCGTTAATTCACCAATGTGTAAGGGGAAACTCAAATTTCACCAATGATACATTTTTCGACCATGCCAAGAATCGAATCCTGAACCCTTAGCTCAGCAGAGAGACACGCTACTGACTTAACTAAAATGTGGAAGCCTGCCTTAATGTATGAATACGTAAAAATACATTTTTTCCTCACTGCGTCTTAAGGGTGTTCAAGTATTACGTACAAACTACGGTGGGAGCGAGGGTTTAAGAGCAAAGCTTACTTAAGACAGAAAGACACGGGCAAGAATGGCGCAGTGACCCGGCCACCGCAAATGGACACATAATAATAATAATAATAATAATAATAATAATTAAAAATGTCGAGAAGGACCTTGATCATCAGGTTAAAAGTGGTTTAGAGTTTTTTATAATTATAATAATTAATGTATTCACTAATAACAATGTTTCTTATAATTTCAATTAAATATAGACTAATGAGTTTTTTAATTTATAGCTTTTATTTTAATTCTACCTGGTTAGTACAATAAATTTAAAATAATTTTACAATAGTATTTGTTGTGAATTATTTCACACTAATAATTCTCTACGTTAATTTATTACCAGCAATTTATAAATTGCATCAAATATAATGGTTATCCCGGTGAACAATTAAAAAAAAAAAGTCAACGAGTATAACTCAAGGATGATCGGAAGGGGAGGGGTAGGTCAGGAGTCTTCTTATTTTTGCTTACAAAGGGAATTAGTGGGTCTAAAATGGCCAGAAATGTTCTTATGAAATAATTTTTTTTAGCACTGCATCTTAATACCCATTCGAGTTATACGATTATTTACTAATTACGCTAATGGTTTCAGGGATTAAGGTTATTTTAAAGGAAGTGTTCCTACATTTGCGTGGAGGGAGAGTGGAAGGTCATTTTTGTAAAGCATATTCTCAGTACAACCAACCGAGATCTGAACCTCGATCTCCCCGTCATCGGCAGTCTAGTCTAACACGAGAGTAGCGCGTTAGACCACGCGGCCACCGGAGCGGGCTACGAGATACTTGAACGCCCCCTTACTACCTGTTCAGGTTATACGAATAGGCTGCAGGTGAGTTGCGGCCGTAAGAGTTGTTTACCTTCAAAGAGACCGTTGAAATGCAATCCCACATTTTTAAAGCCACGTACAAATTGCGGTCCGTGCTGTTGACCTAACCTAACCTAACAAAACAAAACAAACCTTCAAATTTTTGACAAACCCCTTAAATGACAGGAACTGAGCAAGTTTGAATAGTACGAGGGATGTCGACATGAGGCGATGATAGTTTCTATCTGAAATTTAAGACAACGTGATAGAACGCACACTGTTAGTTAGATGGACGCAACTCACCTACACAGTACGAATATAATATTACTATAATGGGGTAGAGATGAGGAAGGAGCATTTTAGAGGTAATCTACCCGCATTTTCGTGGTAGGATAGTGAGAAACCATTTAGGAAAAACCATCCACAGTCGACCCGACCGGAATTCGAGCCCCGATCTCCTCCCCATCAGACATGTGTAAGTATATCTAGTAACTTTTCTATCTTGACATAGAAAACCCTTTCTATAAAAATTGAGTTGTATTTAGGTTAGCTGATTGTCCAAGGGGGCCAACTACTGATCAAAGGGGGTGGGGAGGGGCTACTTATATTCCAGGCGGTGTCTAAAATAATTTATTACAGTAGCATCTCAACAAGTTTGAGGTCGGGGATACGACCAGTGCACGTCCATTCCCATGGGATGAACGAAACGTGGTTATGCTGCTGAGCAACTATCACAAGTAGAAAACAAACAGAAACATCTGCATTTTTTAAATAATACGTAGCTATTATCAATAAACCAAATAATATATAATTTAAGAAATATACCTTATTACTTTTTATACTTAAAACGTTTTAGTATTTTCATTTTTTCCGACTATTTTGGACAATTTGAGTTTTCGATGGTTCAAGATGGGATCGGTCGCATTCAACTTGAAATATCGTAACTCTTCTGTTTGACTACTAACTTCTTCTTCTTGGTCAACAGCCCGAAGGTTAGTTTGATTGCTATCCATTCGGAACTAGCCATGCACTCATCCCGTTGGCAGAATAGTGCTGCCCGCACCATCTGGTAAAAATGCAATGTACTCGGGGAGTTCAGAAAGTGTGATAGTTACCTGTTGTCTTCCACAGTGAAATATATACGAGCAAGCGCGAAAGAGCCTACCAATTTTACCAAGAAAGGTGTTTTTGCAAATCTTCCAGGGTTCTTGTCCATGCCACAATCGACATAGGACCAACGATTTTATTTCCTCTCCGAAGTAAGCTGTGCTACGGATTTTTATAGTTCGAGAAAAATCCGTCAATCTCGGCTGAGTTTGAACCCACGATCATCTTGTCCTGAGGCAAGTACTATATCCCAAGACCACTAAGGTCAACTTTTTGCTCTCAACATTGAAAAACGTAAGAAATTACAACCGTATAAAATTCGATTTGACTAATTTTAAAGCCGCTATAATAACTTTTTATTAACTCAGATTATCTTATTATGTGAAATTGAGCATTTTTTAATCAGTTTATGTTGTCTGGAGCTTTTTTAAAAATCTGGTTATGTGAAATGAAGCTAGTTTTAAAAATCTGTTTATGTGAAACGTGGAGATTTTTTGAAAAAAAAAAATCTGTTTATGTGAAATGGAGCGTTTTTGAATTCTTTTTATCCTTTAGCCCAAAACACTTTTGATACCAAACAACGGACTTCGTTATAAATTCAGCTTGCTTGATATTACTGATGAATGCATTCAAACAGTGCTACCATCGCGTGACAATCTACATTCATTTTGTAAGTCACCCAGCGAAGAATCCCCTAGTCTCCAGTCAACCTGCCACACACGTCCGCAGATAGAATGGAAAGGTGTGGTGGGTGGGTGGGGGGTGTAGACGAAAGATCAAACAGGTATTTGTCCATGCTCCACGTATTACTACCCGTCCGAGCTATCCCCAGATTTACATTAATGAGGTAAATTCGGTATAAAGTGTACCCCCACTTAAAAATAAATCAATTAAAAACACTATTTAAGAAAAACCTATTGATAAATCCAGCTGGGATTCAAATTTACCATCACCGGAAACCCAAGACCGACGCCTCTGCATACAGTTTTGAGTTTTTCCCACGACAATGTGTTGTGTATTTACTAAAAATTCACCACTTTTATTAAGAGCAAATTTTCAATAAATTGATTTTTTCTTCAAGTCAAATATTATAGCTTTTTTACATTTATTTGAGGTATGTAACGTGCAATTTCTCAACCAAATTATTACATCAGCACATGGTTTATAAACTAACTTAAATCTAGAAAAGGCAGCCTATCCAGCCCCCTGGCCGTTAATTCATCACAGTGAAAGGGGAAACCCACATTTCACCTACAATATATTTTTCGGGCATACCAGGAATCGAAAGCGGGGCCTTTAACTCGGTAGGCAGACACGTTACCGACTAAGTTAAGCTGTCGGACTGAAACATTACACATGCTCTTCGTGTAAACTTGCTGGTTTACATTTTTCCTCTTTACAAAAATAACTAAGCAATATAGACTTTTAAGAAGAACCACATCGGTGGGCACGTGGGTTGAGACACCAAACCTCGTCTGGCCCGGTTTGTCGGGGAAGGGAACGTGGTCAGACTTTGAAGCCTAGCCGGGTGTATTGGAGGGTAGTTTTCCCTAAATAATTTTCCCTTTTCCTTCTACATAGGTGCGGATGCATTACCTCTAAATTCAACCTTTCTCCTCCCTAACCTACTAGTGTAAATATGAGGATAGTCCGGCCGGGTAGTAAAACACTGAGCTCACATATAAAAGAAGAATGGGAGAGTACAGCCCAATTTTAACAGGCAGAACCTTATATAACAGCGAGAAAAGTTACAAAATCCAACCCGCCTCGGTGGCGTAGTTGGCTAACGCGCTAGTCGTGTTGAGCTCAACTGCTGAGGACGGGAAGATCGAGGTTCGAATCTCGGTCGGGTGAACTGGGGGTGGTTTTCCCTAAATGGTTTTCCAATCTCCCTCCACGCAAATGCGGGTTCACTTCCTCTAATTCACCTTTCCTAATTCCTAATCCATTAGCATAATTAGTACTTAAAGCGTATAACCCGAACGGGTGGTAAGACGCGGTGCTAAATATTATTATTATTATTATTATTATTACTATTACAAGCTCCACTTTCGCGAATCTACGATATCATATACGTCAAGTCATGTTATCTGCAGCTGTCACTCTTGATATTTATTGTCAATACCTATAAAAATATCATTAATAAAATAGTAAAATGTTTTGAGTGCAAAATAACATGTTTTGTCTTTTCAAAAAGGCCCATCCTATCAAAAGTTGGATAGAGTATAGTTCGTAACCCACAAAATGGAAAGTAATAAAAACATTACCACCTTTACAAACAGGAAAACCCACTCAGAGCACACGGTATAGACTGTGAGGTAGGTCAGCGACGCGACATGTCCTGTCACCCATCTTATCAAAGATCGAGAGCACCGTCATCTGGAGAGGGAGGGAGAAGACCCTTATCTTCAACCAATCAACTGTGGCCGATCGTAGTTTAGAGAACAAAGATTAATACAGCGAAGTAATAATTATGTTTTATTTGAATGATTTTTTATATCGAGTCGGATATTCTTATAGGAGTTTATGAATGTCTGCATTGGGCGGCGCATGCGCACATCGGCCTTCACGAAAGAGAGTTAGCCCCGGTACCCGCGATCGACCCGTCAACTAAAGCAGAGCGGGCGAGCTCGAGACAGTCATCAGTTTTCGGTTGGACGCGACGCATCGGATGCGGGAGTCATGTAGGGAGGGGATAGAGAAAGAAAGAGAGTGTGTGTGTGTGTGTGACTACAGTACCTCCTCCTCTTCTACTTCTTGAACCAACCGCATCTTTTTCTATCTGACCGATCTACGGACGGACGACGTCGTTCCATGTGGCGGAAGAATCGGGCGACGCCGCTACAGAGAAACACAGGTGGGAGATACCGGCACGGCGTTTTTTTAAAAGCTTTTTTTTACGAACGTATGCGTAATTTGACTAGCGTTGTGGCACCGTTTATAATATCGAATGATCTCTTCGGGATGTTATCTTTGACAGCTCTCGCTCCAAATGACGTAATAAGTAATATTCAAAATTTGCATCTTTATATAAAGATTATAAAAAGCAATCCCAACCCAAAAGAGGTGCAAAAGGGGCATTTAAACACCCCCAACTCACCATTCAAGACTGTAAATAATGTTAATAAAAACCTATCTCATATTACGTACAACTATAATATAGCGAGATTACTGAATATTTGTAGAATGTATCAATTCTTACGACTTGCTATTTTAAAGGCTACCATTAACAAAACACTAATTAATTGAATCTGATTACCAAACCCTTCCTTCACCTCTGACAAGACATCTTGTGAATGTGGGGAATGCCAGGCCTCCACCGTGGTTCGGATTCCACGTTGAACTGTAGGTCCTCCATTTCATCTCACAATCACCCTACCATTACACATTAGCGTAAGTGCGTATAACCCGAACGGGTAGTAAGACGCGGTGCTAATAATAATAATAATAATAATAATAATAATAAATTGAAAATAAAAAGTGCATAAATAATATTTTTGATAGTTTGTGAATGCAAGGACACTTAAAACTATTTGAATATATGCACTTAGCTCAGCGAGTCTCAACTTTTTTTGTTTGGAAGGAACCCTTAAAACAATTCGTAAAATTTCGGAGAGCTTTTAATAGGCCGGCACATAAGTTCGACAGGGCTGGATTTCAAAGTATACGTGTAAGTCATTAGGGTTAGTATGTATATTAATAGTTAGTAGCTAGCTCATACTATTGGATTAAATATTTAAAGAGTGTTTATTGCTATTTATATTTACTAATTGCTGTCCTTTGATATTTCAACTTGGCTTTAAAATATTCTTACTAACCTTACTTTTAACATTATTAGCACCTTTAGTGGTCACTCTAATCTTCATCTTTTTCTTCTTCTTAGAACACACGAGCTCGCTTTCTTCACATATTTACAAATTGTCCAATTTATAGAGAGATCAACAAAAATCATGTTTTTGCAAATTCTTGTGGAACCCCGACCATGGGTTGGTGGAACCCCAGTCGATATTACTGTCTTATTTACTATAAAACAACTTGAAATAGCTTCAAGAGGTATTTAATAGTCATAGATTGTATTGACCTCCAGTGGTTCGGGGGATGTGTCTCCCCCTCCCCAAACCACCATTCTCTACATCGAAATTTAATTCTTGCTATAGGCTTGATTTGATGCTTCCTCAAAAGTAAATTCCTGAGTGCGCCACTGATTCCAACTGGTATTATGTGAAAACAAAGTGCTTTTTATTGTTTGAGTTTTTTATCACCCCATCTTACTACCTGTTTAGGTTGTACACATGCATGATAAGGGTAGGGATGAGGAAGGAATATCTTTGATGTAATCTACCCGCATTTGCAAGCAAGGACAGTGGGAAGCCATTTATGAAAAACCACCCTTAGTAGACCCCACCGGAATTCGAACCCCAATCTCCCCGTCCCCAGTCTAACACGAGAGTGGCTCTTAGACCATTCGATCGCTGAAGCGGGTGTGCGTTTGATTAGTACGTTACTGGGTTTTTTCTAAATGGTTTTCCACTCTCCCTCCACGCAAATGCGGGTTCACTTCCCCTAATTCAGCCTTCCCAAATCCTAATCCATTAGCGTAATTAGTACTTAAATCGTATAACCCGAATGGGTAGTAAGATGCGGTGATAAATAATAATAATGATTAATACATTCAACACACGACTCAATCAATTCATCGCGTCTTACTACCCATCCGGCCTATCCACACATTTACACTGATGGTTAGTCGCAACGATGGTCGCATGGTTTTAATCCCGGTAGAATGTACTGGGATGTTTTTCCTAGATGGTGTCCAGCTAGGCATCCACGCAAATGCGAGTACATTTCCTATAAAACTATAACTTAATCATCCCTATCCCCCCCAGCACAATTAATGTTTACGTATAACCTGAACAGACACTAAGACGCGGTAGGAGAAAAAAACTTGGTTTGGGAATAAGGAAAACCATTTGTGAAAAAACCATCCCAGTACACCCAGCCTGAATTAAAAGCACGATTTTACCCGTCACCGGTGAGCCAGACAAGACAGGACTGATAACTATGTTTGCGTGTCCACTGGGGGTAGTAAATATAATCTATGGTAGTAGGGATGAGAAGGGTATTTTAAGGGAAAATACACTATGATTAGCAGAAAAAAAAGAATGGAAAACCCCATAATTAAAAAACATTCGAGAAAAAACCCAGTCAGGATTCAAACCACCGATCTCACGATACCTTAGACAACACGATTACCATTAAAATGAAAGTGCGTCTATTTCGTGCGGGGGCCGTGTACGCATATGCGTGTGTTACTATTCAAATTATTTTCAAGACCAGGCTACACATTTGCATCAATAATGTAATCCGACCTTGAATGTTGACCTTACGTCACAGATAAAATGTTGAAACGGAATCAAATGCACGGACTGATACAATCAAGGAATACTAATAAAACATCCGCCACAGTTTTATGCCTTGGAATTGTTGAAATATTTTTGACAATTCTTTTGTTAATAAACTATTTGTTCTCTACTAATTAACGCACTTTTGTTTTAAAGTAAATATTATTGGAAACCTTCTTTAATATATTTATTGCAGTATTAAAAATACTATAATATTTCTAATTATCATTACTATTTTATCACCGCGTTTTAGGTACAGTGGGAAACCATTTAGGAAAAGCCACCTTCAGTGGACACTACCGGGATTCAAGCCCCGACCTCTCCGTCATCAGCAAGCCATTCTAATACGAGAGTGAAGCCTTAGACTATTCAGTCACTGATTACCATATTTATTTAATGTTAATGAATCATTAGTAAAACGTCAAGGATTTTTAAAATTAAAATTAAACTGATATGACGTAAGTTCCCCAAAAATGATTATTTAGGATTATTTTTATTTTATAATTATTTTCCACCTAGTTTTGAAATCTATTAAGGTTATACGCATATATTGACCACGCTAATGCAATGCAAATTTAGAGGAAATGTACCCGAATTCACGGGGAAAGAAAGAGTGATAAATCTTTTATGAAAAACCACCCTAGGCATCCCCGATCGGGATTCGGAACCCTAACTCCCCATAACCGCATGCGACCTCCGTTGCGGGTAAAAGTTTATTAATCAAGTGAGTACAAATAGTTTCTCAAAAAATAAAAATAAAGTGCCATGAACAATTAAAAACTCACTTGAATACCCTTGAATACTAAAACGGCAAAATAATAATAATATGAATAGAAACACTGATCATCGCGTCTCACTACCCAATCGGCTCATACGCATGCATGATAGTCACACTAATGAAATAGGGATGAGGAAGGTATAATTAAGAGGATATGTATCCGCATTTTCATGAGGAAGAATATAAAACCATTTCCATTTAGTAGAAATAACCCTCTGTACATCCAACCGGGATTCAAACACCAATCTCCCCGTCGTCGGCAGTCTAACTTATTGAGAGTTTGACGCTTTTGACGAGGAATGGCAAATCTACTATGACACGCGGTCCACCTAATGGCACGCCAACATTAAAAAAAATGGTACGGTGCAAAGCATAGACTTTCTACGGCCTACATCTTGAAATATACATTATTTTAATATAAACTTGTAAGATTTGTGAAAAGAAATAATAGGCCCATTGTTGTAGAGACACTACACGAAAGATCATAAATGAAATAATATACACTGTTAATTACTTGTTCTATGACATTAGGAACTAGGAACCGTGTTATAGATAAATTGAGAAAAGAGAAATATCTTTGTCCACCAAAGAGCATAAGAATCAAATTTATTATGATAAACAATGTCGAGATATAAAATTTAATCAAAATTGTTTAAGCGAATTTTGAGAAAATCAGTTTTTGCCTTTTTGCCCTCCAGCAAACTACCCTTAATTTTAAGTTTAGATGTCTAGTTCCAAAAACACCTCGGGGTAACCCTATGAAAACCCCAGATAGCAAGTTTTAGCCAAATCGGTAAAATAGTTTCGGCTCTAGCCCAAGTACAGACACACGAACAGACAGACGGCATAACGAAAGCCACTTTTTTTAGGGGGTCATGAAACGTCAACATTTATCAAAATCTCGAGTTAGAGTTTTTTTGACGACCACAATACTTTCTCTCCGATGTGTCGAGGGAAAGTAAAAATAAATATAAAACTTTTCCCAGTGTGATTTAAGTTTTTAAAGTCAATGATATTTCGATAGACATGTCATTCAATGCTAGGTTACAATGAACTTTGTTAAGTCAATGGATTATAAATAGTCTTGGCTCGTACTTTAGTTCACCTTGTGTTCTGTTGTAGACAAGTTATGAACAAAGAATAAATATCTTGTCTGGCAAAATACGATATGTTTCAAACTAATATGGAAAAGATTGACAGTTTTTTATTTTAACATATATATCAATTTATTGTAATATTTTCACTTAAGGTGTTACTTTAAACGTTTTTACTTTAAGTTAATGAAATTAATATTATATAATACATTCACTTTGACGACCCAATAAACTTGATTCTTTAAAATCTAGCCATTATTAAAATGTGTACAGTTTTATTTGAGATATTTAATTATATTTAACCATTTGTGAGTTTTAAATACTCATTAAAAACGTAAATAAGAGGGGGGGGGCACTAGGCTGTTCCAAATCTAGCAAGTGTTTAAGTGGCACACTGGACTGTTCCAAATTTAGCAAGTCCTTAAGTGGCACACTGGTTGGGAAAGTTTCGCCATCGCTGAAAGCGGGTGTAAATCTTTTACTAACGTTGTTCAGAACTTCTTTTAAATTTGTAAAGTATTAATTATAGTGTAATAATAATAATAATAATAATAATATTTAGCACCACGTCTTACTACCCGTTCGGGTTATACGCTTTAAGTACTAATTACTCTAATGGATTAGGAATTGGGAAGGTTGAGTTAGAGGAAGTGAACCCGCATTTGCGTGGAGGGAGAGTGGAAAACAATTTAGGAAAAACCACCCCCAGTTCACCCGACCGAGATTCGAACCTCGATCTCCCCGTCCTCAGCAGTCGAGCTCAACACAACAAGCGCGTTAGCCAACTACGCCACTGAGGCGGGTAATTATAGTGTAACAGTAGATAGAAAACGCTGCTATACCATAACTTTACCAGAATAAACGAAGACATTTAAAAACAAACAAATAATTAAGAGATCTTGGGTTAGATACAAGATGATGGCATGTAAAAAAGTTCTTATGCAAATTCACCTTCATATACAAAAAAAAAAGTCAGTGTTTGGCGCTAAAGCTCAATACATGTGCCATTAGGTTAAGCTAGTTAGTAAAATGTTTGTATATATGTTTAGAAAAATTACAAGAAATACCCAGGTTAAAAAACCTTTCAAGTGCCACTTTCAAGGAAAATATATTAGGTCACTATGCCATTCTGTAGCAATTGATAGCATATTTTGTGTATGGTAATAAATAAGTACAGTTTTTTAGTTTCCTGAATTAACCTTTTAAAGTGTAACGTTAATGAGAGCTTGGAGCATGGGATGTATGATTATTTATTACACAAATAATATTATTAACACCAGACGAAAATAGATAAAAATAAAACTAATAACTTAGTAACGATTCGTTTAGTCCTTATAGGCGGTACATAAAGACAAAAATAATATTTATTTTATGATTGGTTTGAAAATCACTATTCGATTTTAAACTTAAGGTTAATAATTATTCTATTATTTTTTTTAATCTTTGAGAGTATTGTCATGGTTATAATCATTATTTAAACGTTTTTATTGAAATTCTACTATAAAAACCCTGACATTGTTTTTCTTAGAACTAAATGCTGGTTTCAGAAAGCACAATATTTTTCCCTACATAAAAAAAGAACTAATTCATAAAGGGTGGGCAAAACCTTAAAATTAGAGATTGACTATTTTAAAATCATATATAAACATAAAATACTCCGAATAAAGAAAGCAAGAACCTTTAATTTTAACAAACTGCCCCTTACATATTGAATATGTATAATATTTAGAAATCCAATTTCAAAACTAACAATGAAAACACTCTTCTCAACCCGCTTCGGTGGCCGCGTGGACTAAGGCGCTAATCTCGCAGTAGAATAGACTGCTGATGGTGGGGAGAAAAAGGTTCGAGTCTCATTCGGGTGTATTGAGGGTAGTTTTTACAAAATGGTTTTCCGCTCCTACTCTACGCAAATAAGGGAACATTTCCTTTTAATGTAGCCCTTCTTATCCCTAAAACCATTAGTGCAAATGGTACATAAGCGTATAACCCGAACGGGTAGTAATATGAGGGGCTAAAATAATTATAATAAAATTCACTTTTCCGTGTTATTTAATTATTTACCAAAATAATTAGCCACCATATAATATGTAGCTCGAGTTGCCTATTGTAATGTTACTTTCTATCAACAAAATTAGGTGTTTAAGTTGTTTTATTTTTTATGCGTCTTATCACACATATGGGCTATCCGCATATTTAAACCAATGAGATAGGAATGAGGCAGAGAGAATCAGCAAATAAATGTAAGCTAATTTACTTTATTTAGTAAAGAAAAAAACTACTGGATTCGAAACCCAACATCCTCTTTACCGGTAAACCAGACCAGAAAGGAGCCACGCTTGTGTCCGCATAGCCACCAGTACGGGTAAAATAAATAAAAGTTACTCTTGAAACTAACGTTTTAAGGTTGGATGGAACGGGATGCAAGAAAAAGCCAACGTTTTTGCAGTTCTTAAGGCAAAACATTTTTTGACCAGAATAAATGAAATATTGATCCGGTAGGGAGTTTAATTTCCTTCACATTGGAAGATCAACAGTTGTCAAGAGTGTCCTGGAATTTAGTGACAACCTTTATCTTAATTTAAAAAAATTCTCATCTTACGCCACTATGCTCAGGACAGATATTCAGGAACTGTTGATATAACATGTGAAAAACATTAAACTCTATGTATGTACGGGAGAAATATTTATTTTTATTTTAGTCAATAAAATGTTTTGCCATAAAAACGGCAAAAACCCTGACATTTTCTCGCGTCCGCTTCCATCCAACCTTACTGATAAGATTCAAAACCTTTAAGTAATGAACTAGACTTCGTCACCCGAGAATGCAAGTGTTCTATCTAACACAATATCGTAAATAGTTCATATGCATTTAACCTGAACTGGTAATGAGACGAGACGCGGTCCAAAAAAATGACCCCAACTTAAAGCAAGCTTGTATCAAGATTTAAATGGGGGGAGGGGGAGTTTAGGGAGAGGAGGGAAGAAGTTTCTCTAAAGTTATATGGATAGTAATAAAAGTGTTTAGAAAACTAAATTTCAAAATTCCCTGACTTGTACAGGTTTTCCAGAGTCAATTTCCAACTTTTCCAGTCACTAAATATTAAAAATATTATAATATTTTTAGCACCGCGTCTTACTACCCGTTCAGGATGTACCTCTATGTATTAATTACACCAATGGGTTAAGGATGTAAGGCTTAATTTAAAGGAAGTGTACCTACGTTGGCGTGGAAGAAGAGTGTAAAACCATCTAGAAAAAAAAACACTCTCAGTACACCCGACCAGGATCGAACCCCAATCTCTAGTCTAGTCCAACACGAGATTGGTGCGTTGGACCAACCGGCCACCGAAGCGGGTGTTATTTCATTAAGATCCAATTTAATGTAATATTTTAGACGCATACAAGTCTTGAATTTGTGCCACTCTATGAAGGGGTTAAAGGATTTCATCCTGACATAGAGCAGTGAGCTAATGGGTAGTAATATCAAAGTTAGATTTTAATTAGATCATAATGAGCATTTAACAAATTTCCTTACACCGGTACAGTTTAAAATAATTGCGAGACCTTCTTTTTTAGTTTATTCTTTCTATAACGTAATCGAATTATCACACACGCGCCCATGATTCAATTTTGCTAAAGGTGCAAGGTAGAGGGTTGGAAATACATATTGAAAATAACATATTGACTGAGAACTTAGATTTGTATGCTTAAATGGTACAACTGATCTAAAAGAGATTTGTAATCATTAGTACTAACCGGAAGAAAAATTATATTTTGACTATTGCAAATGAAAGTTTCGTTTTATTTGAGTGAATATGGGAAAATTCCAGAAATTTGATCAAATTCCCTGACTTCTTTCTGTTTTTCAGGTCACTGGACACCCTGTAATAAATAAAAGGGTGTAAAACATTAAAGATAATAAATAAGAAGGGACTAGTTTCATATTCAGACTTAGTGTGGCTCGATACCAAACACAAGACACCTACCTACCTAGACCAGAATGGAATGAGCCAATGTCATGCTAAACTGGCCCCATCCCTGTCAGTATTTCATCAAAAATTACAATATGTTTGTGAAGAAAAAGTGAATCGAAGCCCACGAGCAGTTTGCACCGCAATTAGACCTCATTTTGGTTCCGCAGCCCCCACTCTTCTTTTAAAACCTTTGCTGAACCTGGATAAATCATACGCGAAAAAGGATGACCTGGCGGTCAAGGGGTAAGGTGTCAAGACTTCTGTGCTGGCGGCCAGGGTTCAATCCTCGGTCCCGGCATAAATTTATCTGATTACCAAACCCTTCCTTCACCTCTGACAAGTGTTAAACTGTAGGTCCTCCATTTCATCTCACAATCACCCTACCATTACACATTAGCGCAAGTGCGTATAACCCGAACGGGTAGTAAAACGTGGTGCTAATAATAATAATAATAATAATAATAATTTACGCGTAAAATAAAACTGGATGAATAGTTTATTTATTCAAAAAAGTTAAAACTTTTCTAACTATCTAAGCAAAATAATGAATGTATTATAAAAGATTCCCTGTAATAATTTGTTTACACATTGAAAGCATAATATTTTCCAATGTTTTTGTGGTACATATTTTTTGACTAAAAGGTGGGCTACAGCCCCCTCGGGAACACAGTCGATACATCCTTGCTTTTAAGAATACGTTTGGTTATCGAAAATTATAGTTTTTTTCTATACCAGCCATTGTGGTACTGCAGATAAATTTTTATAGGAAGATCCTTTTAGAAAAGGGGCTTCAAACCTCTAAATTTCCTTCATTCCAAAGTAGACACAAACAATTAGATTAATAGAGGAAAAAATATAATGATAAAATGCGCCCACTTTTGCGTGGAGGGAGAATGTATGAAACCACAGATGCTGGTTAGAACAAAGGTTTAAAAAAAATCCTTCGAGGTATTTTAACATGCACTTTCTGAACCGACTGATTATATCAGCATAGGACTTATGACCTAAATTAAATCTAGTAAAGACCCAACAACCAGCCCCCGGCCGTTAAATCATCAATGTGAAAGGGTAAATCTAAATTTAATCAATGATGTTTTGTTCAGCCGTTACGGGAATCGAACCCGGCATCCTTAGCCCGATGGGCAGACACTAGGTACCGACAAATATAAGGTGTGGGACCTAAAACTAAGTAAATACTAGAGTCGTGTACTGATAAAAATAGACACAGCACCTTCAAGTTTCTGGATGCCAGGCTCAATACTTTCTGATAACAATGGAATCCGAACCACTAGTATTCTGCCTCTAGTCGGGATTCAAATCAGATACCCTCAGAGGCAGGGAGTTAATCAGCCTGTGGCACTATACCATCTAATCTGACAAGGCGAGGAGGATGAATTTCAAGAGAAGTCTATATGTGTGTGTTTGCAGGAGGTCCGCTGAATGACTGAAGGTGGAGGGCAGACGTCATGCGGTACTGTCGCGTTGCTAGGCGCTGTGTCGCCCTCGTAGCCGCCCTGGGCGTCCTCACGGTGCTGCTGCTGCTAGGGGCACCACCCACCGCGCCTCCCCGCCGGTACATTCCGCCCTCGCAGGTACAAAATGTAGTTTCACTCAGTAGTGTGGTAAAGGCCAAAGGGATGAATATTTCATTTAGCATATTGTCCGAATCATACTTCCTCCATCTTCTCTTCAACGGTTTCATCAGCAAGAGTGAAGCATGTTCGCGGGTTCAAACTCATACAGGGTCGACGGATTTTTCTTGAGCGATAAAAATCCGTATCACAACTTACTTCGGAAGTGAAGTAAATCTGTCGGTCCCATGTAGAGTATGGTATGTAGAATAACCCTCAAAAGTATGTGAAAATATCTTTCCTGGCTAAATTGGTGGGAACTTTCACGTTCACCCATAGAAATTATCGTGTGTTTATAATCGGTTAGTTTAGCAAGTGCACGTGAAATACCTCAAATTAATAAAATAAAATAATAAAGAAGCGAGTGTGTGGATATTATTTTACCACAAATAGTTTTAATTCACAAGTCCCCGTCAAGCTTGTTGAAATTTATAATTGTATTAAAAAAAAATCCTATTCCCCTGATAAGTGTTTATATTTTCCTTTCACTGACAACCTGATAAGAGAGGGGTAAAGCGAACTACAGTAGCCCCATGGCATCTTTGGTACTGACTGACAGCTTTAAAAAGTTACCAGACCAAATTACGTATCCCCACGACGAACCAGATGATCTGAAAAAACATGTGTTTAGCAGATGTCACTTTTGACAGTCAAAATTTAGGTACAGTAGCCCCATGACTTCTTTGGTGCTGACTGACAGCTCACAGCTGACTTCTGACAGTCTACATTTAGATATGTAGCTAAATTTTGACTGTCAGAAGTGACAGCTGCTAAACACATGTTTTTGCAGATCATATGGTTCGGCGTAGGGATACATAATTGGATTTGGTAACTTTTCAAAGCCATCAACTGTAAGCTGTTAGCTGTCAGTCAGCACCAAAGAAGCCATGGGGCTACTGTATATACCTACATATTGACTGTCAGAAGTCAGCTGTGAGCTGTCCAGCTCATTATATAAAAAAGATTCTCACCGCATCTTAATACCTGTTAAGGTTATACGCTTATGTACGAATTACTATAATGGTTTCAGGGAGGTTAAAATGAAAGCAAGTGTACCCGAATTCGCGTGGGAGGAGAGTGGAAAACTATTATGGAAAAAACTCGATACACCCGACCGAGATTCGAACCTTGATCTCCTCGTTATCGGAAATTTAGTCCACTGTGAGAGTAGCGCGTTAGACCACGCGGCCACTGAACCGTGTCCAATAGTTCTTCTTGGAACAGAATGTTATCCATCGCGTCACGGAAGATTCATTGCAATTCTCAGTAAATAGGCCTGTCGGTTTGCATATATTATCATATCCATCCTCTCGTGCTTACAAATGTGTGTTTGCTAGAACGTGTGTGTGTGTGTGTGTGTGTGTGTGTGTGTGTGTGAGAGAGAGAAAGAAAGGGGACGGGGTTAAATAGTAGGTGGTGTTTTTTATGTACCGCATCTACCTAAAGTCTAGTTTTCATAGGAATAAACAATGAGAAAATACAAACACATTTTTTTTATGATCAAATTTGATAACATCTTACCAATTTTATGACATAGTTATTGATAATATCAAAAATGATAGTTTCAGATAACGTAGCCTGACGTAACGTGAAAGTAGAACTAGTAGCTTTCCTAGCTGTCAGATAGGGCCCTTCCTATGAAAATTGAGCTGTACCGTGCCGGCTATACGCATATTTATACTTATGGTGTTCGGATAAATAATGTATAGTTCTTTAGAGTAAATGTGCCTGCAGTTGAATGGTGATACCCATTTAAGGGGTAAAAAAAAACGCCACGTAAGAGAACCCGGCTGAGTCTAACCCTGACCTCCTTGACCCAGGCTAAACCAGACAAAACGAGACTGGCACCTGTGTTTACATCATTAGACGGTGGTTCTTCTTCAAAGCAACTACACCGGCTCTCTCCTGAGCGTTGAGGTTTAGGTCGGTGTATACCAGCGTTGTGGAAGGTTTGTGTGGTTCCCCTTTCACTCCCCTTCACCGGAAGTGACAGCCGTAAACCTCACGCCAGCCGTTCTGTTGTATACAACTTCTGCACTAGAAAGAAGGAGAGGGGCGAGGGGGTTATAAACAGTAGCCCATCTTCTTCTTATTCTTCTTCATGACTAAAAACTTTGGACTGGAGGCACAACTAGGGCTACCACTTTTTTGCTGAGGTTGATTCCAGGACAAAAAAGACATACTATTCATTCACGACCTAAGTTTACTTGGATGACAGCTCAAAATGTTACTAGAAGTCGTCCCTAATATATCACTACGCCAACAGCTGACACCTATTACTTTGGATTACTGTAATGAAAACAGTTGGTAATAAATTAATGTGATAGTAAACCAAAGCAATTTAGGCCAATATTATTTATATATTTATTTGAGGATGGAAACAAAGTTTATGTATAGTTTTATTCCACTTAAAAAATATTCACACCACTTTCACAAACACTTCTAACGAACATAGCTTCAAAATGGCGACTGACGAATTTAAACCATATGGTTGAACATGATGGTAAACAAGTTTTTAGAATGATGCAGACACGCAGTTGATTGATGAAAAATATTTTATTCAGTTAAATATTTCAAAATACGATAAAATAATCATAAAATATTTTATTGTATGTAAAAAAATGAAAAGAATTTTCTCTCTTACAAGTAAATACGATGCCTGTATTAAAAGGTATTGATATGTGAACTATATTACACAAAATCAATAACGTTCCAAAACGAAGAATAAGTACTTTTAATTATGTTTAAAATATTGTTTCGAGTTTGATAAAAATAAATTATTCAAAAAAATTAAATAGTATGAGAAAACTTAAGTTTACGTTATTTTTAATGTAATATATAACAGGTAATTAAAGATCTTTACATTTATAACAAAACAGTGATCTTTTACAAGTGTTCCAAAACCTAAACATATGATTTTCGAACTGTCATTCAGGTAAAAGCCTATCGTGAACGGACTTTAGCGTTCCCACCATCCAGGTAATTTTTAACATAAGGTAGTCTATTCATCCTCGACTTTTGCGGACAGCCCTTGAAATAGGTAATACTTACGTCGCATATTTATGTTAAGTATATGTTAAGTAATTTAAAATGCAATTTGAAATCAATTAGTATGGATTAAATAAAAAAATTGTTAAGCGCTCTGTCCAATTGCTTTTATTCTATGGTATACCTACAGTAGCCTCATGGCTTCTTTGGTGCTGACTGACAGCTCACAGCTGACGGCTTTGTAAAGTTACCAGACGAAATTACGTATCCCTACGCGGAACCATATGATCTGCAAAAAACATGTGTTTAGCAGATGTCACTTTTGACAGTCAAAATTTAGGTATATACATAAATGTTGACTGTCAGAAGTCAGCTGTTAGTCAGCACCAAAGAAGCCACGGGGCTACTGTAGTTAACTTGTATACTGTAGGGGGTCTAAATGATGAAGTCGTGCTGAACTAAATCGTGAGTAAACTAAGTAATGGATTCTTGAGTGCACACGCCGTATTGAATGTAGTTCAATGCTGACCAAGACTTATCTTTAAAGTGGAGAGTTGGCAATCATCCCTGCCCCCTCGCTAAATGGTCAAGAGGACATAACAATTAAGGGGAAGCAGACACCCTTCAAGTTGGCGATTGATGTAGTTTTCGGGGAGAAGCTCTCTCTCACTCTCTGCTAAGATCCGGAGAACTTAACAGACGTGGTCCAGACGCCATGCACGATCATGGGTTCTGGGCGAGAGCTGTAATTGCTGTAATTGCTTTATCGGAGCTCATTTTGACGATAAAATTTATACTGTTATCGTCACTGCGATAAATAAGATTGATACGTTGACTATAAAATGTGAGACCTCTTTTAAATAGCTGAGAATTCTTCTCCTCTCTCATTCCCCCTATCAAAAAAATAAATTAAAATTTTCCAAAACAAAAAAGTTATTGAAAAAATAAAGGGCAAGATCATCCAAAGCGAAAAATTGTCAATTTCCCATCTCTAGACAATGCTGCAATGCGGAACGATTTTACCCAATATGCTGCAGGTGGCATGAAGGTCTAGTCTTGGGTGCTCTGCCTAGTAGTGGAGTAGGCCATTACATCCCAGTCAGCAGATTGCCCCCGCCAGATAGCTAGCGACGAACTGGTGAAAAGCACATGTGACATATTACACACAACCTGCGCGTGCACAATTCAACGGCCATTTCGCCAAGTCTGCACGAACTCTGCTGGGTACAACGAATTAAAATTCGTTCCCATATAAAGTTGCCACGCTAGCTATTTTATTACATCTCGTCTGACTTGGTTGCCAACGATGGGGAGGTCGGGCTTCTAATCCCAGCCAGGTGACTGAATGTATTTTTTTTTCATCTAAATGGTTTCTCCTTACGAAAATACGGGTACATTTCTCCTAAAGTTTACCTTAATTATCCCTAATACATTAGTGCAAAAATGCAAATAAACTGGACTGATAGTGAGTGTGCGGCCAGACTGGGCGAGCGAGCGCCTAAAAAATAAAATAGAACACATTGGTTGTAATGAGAGGTTACCAGACTGCAGCGCGCGCTCGAACCGGAACAGTCTAGTTTACAGGCGCTGGGCAATATGCTTCTATGTTGGTTCATTGAATGCTGGGAAAACTTCTCATTTTGACATGGTATTTGACTTTTTTATATATAATTATCGATAGGTTTAGCACACTTGCTACTTACGGCCAACTGATATGTTAAAATACTTCAGTATTATGATAAAAGTAGGCCTTTACAAATAAGAATCACCATTAGCGCGAAGAGAGAATGGGAAAACCACAACAATAAATAGCTTGTCAAAAACCAGTCACAGTTTACAGAGCCAAGATTCGAACCTTTGCCTCCTCGTCAACAACTATAGAGAGCTATCTGCTAATCCCGCGCTCACTCGCCAGTTTGGCCGAACCCAAGACGTGAAGCAGGGAGAAAGGGTGGTAGTGATTGAACCTAATGCAAATTAATAAAATGGCGCCTAACAGGATTTCTAGCTATTTTCTAACGGATCTTTTAAAATTAATTTCGTTAATCTAGATACAAGGAGGGTGAATCAAGATTAAGTTTGACACAAGTGGTTTTGTTGATTTTTTCAAGTGGGCCTTAAAGAATATTCCCCGATTTATAAATAATAATCTTGATAAAATGTGTTTAGTGGGAATTTCCCAGCTGTGACACTATTTGTCGTCATCTGTGTATTTGTGTTTCCATTGTTTTTAACTGTGTATTTATAATTAAAACCACTGATGAATCACATGTGGAACCACCCACATCCCCACCCCTTGCTATAATTAATTAAGCCATCTGATATTCGAACATGGATCCAGTTAATTGCGAGCCTGACGCTGAAAATTCAGTATTAATAAGTTTTTTTAACCTGGTCTTAGTACTTATTCGGGTGTATATAAATAGTAGGCCTATACATATTTTTTAAGCTAAAGGGATAGGGAAAGAACAAATATACTCACATTTGCATAGAGGGCAAGTGGTAAACCATTAACCACACTCAGTAAATACGGCCGAGATTTGAGCCCCAGCCTTCCCGTTACCGACAAACCAGATTCAATGACATTTAGACCGAGCACCCAGAAAAACTGATGTGTAAAACAGGAAACGCTTATTCTGATTTCGGATATAGATACTAACATAACCTTCGTTGCGACTATCTATATTCTAAAAAACACCACGAATAAAATATGAACACATGACTCGCGTACTTGGATTGTGGCAAGGTTCGGTTGGTAATAAAACTAGAATCGATTATTATGAATAACTTTTCCAGGTGTCACTCTAGTGTTAGACTAATCTACTAATGACGGGGAGATTGGGGTTCGAATCCCAGTCGGGTGTACTTAGAGTGGTTTTTGCTAAATGGTTTACCACACTCCTTCAATGCACATATTGGTAGATTACCTCTAAAATAATTCCTTCCTCATCCATACCCCGTTAGAGCAATAATGATGGTGATAACCTGAACAGGCATTAATTAAGACGCGGTGATAAGATATTTTCCATCGCTTGGATTAAATAAATACTATAATTCGTGTGATTAATAAAAAAACACGCGATGGTTGGTCAAACTGACAGAGCTCTGACCCGAGAGATGAAATATTTCATAAAAACCGGCTTCAATGGCGTAGTTCCCCCCGCCCCCCGTGGTTGTTTACATTTTTATTCCAGCCAATGCTAGTTTTAATTAATTTTTTTGAGCCGCGTCTTACTACCTGTTCAGGTTACAGACATATTTACTAATTTTGCTAGTGGGTTTGGGGTGAACAGGGTTGAATTTAGAGGAAGCGTCCCTGCATTTGCGTGAAAGGAGAGTGGAAAAAAAATCAATACACTCAGCAGAGATTCAAAATTCCTTACCTCCTTGTCATAGGCAGCCTAGTCTAACACAATAGTGGCGCGGCCAAAGTCAAACCTCTACAGTTCAAATTTTATTGGAAGGACCTTTTATAAAATGCACACATTATTTTCCCCTGTCAACATTAATAACAGTCCGACACCTTAGCTTCGTAGCTCAGTCAGTAGCGTGTCTGTCTACAGAGCTTAGGATCTCGGGTTCGATTCCTGTAATAGCCGAAAAATGTAAAGTTGGTTGTAGGTCGGTTTTCCCTTTCACAGTGATAAATTAACGGCTGTGAGCTGTGTAGAGTTTATAAGTCGTGTGCTAATATAATCAGTCAGTTCCGAAAGTACACGTTAAATTCCCTAAATATAATAAAATATAACATAAAATACCTATCAAGAGTGACACTTGCAGATCAAATGACTTGACATATGAATACCTAAATGTAGATGCTATTTTTTTTTATCTACCAGATTAGTCTATTTGTATGGAAACTGGACTGTACTATTACAATTACTAAACAAAGCCACGGACACTTCAGATTCGTCGACCTCCTGTAACTCACCTGTGACCATTTGCCGTTCCGATCAAACAAAGGTTCGACTGATAAAACATTATCAGCAGCAGAATCGAATCCCTTCCGGGGCTCTAGAATCGCGTGCACGCGACAACTTTCTGACAACGCGCTGACTAATAGTGATGCAAAATGTATGCGTCCTTCTCGTGTCGTATTGATTTTCAACTCAAGTAGCGAGTCCTCCCCTGCCGGACATACGTCACTTGGTCATGCCATCAGCCAAGGTAGAGATAACGTTTTCAGATGGACTCTTCTCCAAACCTTCCATCAACTGATTATGCTTTAATCCACAATGTGGACTCTTCTCCGACTCTTTCATCAACTGATTATGCTTTAGTCAAAGGTGGAGTGAATACCTTTAATGTGGGTTCGTTTTCATCAAATAATCACGCTTTAGCCCAAGTTGGAGGGAATATGTTCAGAGTGAACTTTTTTTAATCTTGTTTGTCAACTGAATGTGCCATTAGCCCAAAGTAGAAGGAGCACTTTCAGGGTAAACTCTTACTAAGCCCTTCCATCAACCTCATGCAAAGTCCCTGTACCTTGTCCACGCCGTCATTTGGAAAGGGATCGATGTTAATGATCGCGGATATCTGACAGCGCGTCAAGCCATACCAAAACCCACGGACATTCACGGTATTTTTGCGTCACATAGGAGATTGTGTTTTCCACCCAAAAAACATACAGTGAACTCCAGAACTAATCGTGTGAAGGATATTAGGTTCATGCTTTATCTATTCGCCCATGTGGGAATAATTTTTTATTCTACACTTTCGGCTAAGTGTGAACTAGGATTCCGAAGGGTCTCTCTTTTCTTTGTACTTTAGTAAACAACTACTTTTTTTCTTCTTAGCTAGTTTGTCAAGGAAATTTTGATTTTGGATGTAATGGGAAATTAACTTTACTATTAAAATGGATTGTCCGTGTTTTCTATACGTGCCTCTCCCCTTCATTAACCCGGATAATCTAGTAAACTGGACTACCGTGATGTTTTAATCAATAATAGCTAGAAACTAACTACAGATAAATGTAATTAGACGGGAGTTGAGTGGGGGGTGTGGCCGGGATTTTTAAAGTCATCCAACAAAGAGAGATTGAAATAAATTAGTTTAAAACTAACCCTGTCCGACACCTTAGCTCAGTCGGTAACGTGTCTGCTTAGTAAGGTGAGGGTGCCAGGTTCTATTCCCAGTATGGTCTGTCAGTTCAGAAATTTTACGTGTTTTTTTTTGTCGGCGCATCTTAATATCCCTTTGGGCTATAGCCTACGCATAATATGCACTATTATTATTATTATTATTAGCACCGCGTCTTACTACCCGTTCGGGTTATACGCAAATTTGCACTAATTAAGCAAATGTGTTAGGGATGTGGTAGGTTTAACTTAGATGAAGTTTACCCACATTTGCGTGGAATGGGAAACCATTTAGGAAAAACAGACCTCAATACACCTGACAGGGATCTGAATGCCAATCTCACCGTCATCAGAAGTCCAGTTTATTGCGAAAGTGACGTCTTAGGCCATTCGGCTACCGAAGCGGGTTTAACTTAATTTTAGAATTAGGAATAAAATCACGAATTATCCTCGATGTATGACCATATAACATCCAACTAGCCCACTACAGTGGCCGAAAGGTCTACGGCGTCTCTCTAACTAGCCTGATGATGAAGGGAGATTGAGGGTCGAATCCTAGTCAGGTCTACTGAGGGTAGTTTTTCCGATATGGTTTCCCACTCTTTTTCCACGTGAACGTGGGTATATTACCTCTAAAATGCTTCCTTCCTCATTCCCACCCCATAAGAGTAATTATCATATTTTAGTATATTCTGAAAAGGTGGTAAAACGCGGTGATTAAAAAAACATCCAACCATTAAGTTTGAACGAAACTAATAAAACTGTCAAGACTGAAGACATAATTGAAAAACTCCCTTTATTTTAACTTGAAAGAAACATAAAACGTCCAAATCCATCATAATCTCTGGGCAGAAAATTTTCACGATTACAATACTCTCTCTATAATTATGGATAAGTAAAAAAAAAAGCTCCTTAACCTTACTGAGCACGTGTTACGCGGTTTACGTTCAACGATCTTTACTTTTATAGCCTTGTCACGACTCGCGCCCAAGTGTCTGCAACCCTCCCAACGCGAATGTGATGCTCGACAACAGAACATAAATACGAGGGCGAGGTACTCACGTAGTCGACACGACACGGCGAAGCCTTCTGGGACTCCATTTACAAACAGCCGCACTTGAATAGTAATACCACCTGCGTGGTTGTCACAGCAGTCTAGTTGGGGGTAGGAATAGAAGGGTCCACCGTCACCTTACCTTTTAATGTTGAACCCACATATAATATTGTATTACAAATAATAATATTAGATTCAATTGTTCCTGTTACACTTTGAGCACTATATTAAATATACAATAAATTCCCGCTAGTCTAAAATTTCGGATAATCCGAACATGATTTCCTGATAGTGTAAAAATAATAATATATTTATATAAATATAAATATTTTATTAAAATGAACTCAAAGTTAGTTGAATTGTGAGAAATAGCGAAAATAAATGTTTAAAAGTTACAAGTTGTAATTAACACGTGTTTTTCTTTAAGGAAGTTGATTGCCCAAAAACCATAAATACTATTACACTATCACAAAATTATTTATATTTTCTCTGAGTAGTTTCTTTGTGAACTTTTTTTTTAATTGTATCAACTCAGGCTATTTGGTTTACTCACGGAAATGGCCGCGAGTATTTCTGCCAGGGAGGAGATTAAAAAATCCTTGGAAACATATGCTTATCTAGATTAGGAAACAAATAGTTAATTTTGAAACGCCATTCATCAATACTTTGCAGGCGCAATATAGTAGAGTGAGTGTGTGTACTCGTCAGAGGAAGACGGGAAGTGTTATTAGCACATGGACAAGACACATCACAGGATGAACTTCTCATTACTCCCCCCTAACCCCCAATCTTACTATATTGTACATGGGTGTTTGTGTGATTTTTCTTAGCACCGCGTCTTATTACCTATTCAGCTAATACGCCTAAGTGTGATATTGCTTAAAATGATTGAGTGAGTCAAGTTAAAAATAAACCCGCTTTGCAAAATAGCTTCGAAATCACCAAGTAGGTAGGTGTGTGTGTGTGTATGTATATATATATATCATGTGCCCATGCTAACATTATTTACCTTTCCCTGGAAGTTTTTCGGTGAGAGGTGACATGAGCTATCAAATTGTTATTGCCATTTTGAGTTTGGAGTTGGTATTTTATTAATGAAAACCCTTTAAAATATGCTTTGAAGTACAAATTATGTTCTTTAGTTCCAGTTCGGGGAGGGGAGGTCCTTGAACCCCTCTCTCCCAACCCTCTTTAACACCATAGTCCTCCCACTATTTTTTTTAACACCACGTCTTACTATACTCGTTCGGGCTATGCACTAATTACGTTAGTGGGTTAAAGATGAGTAAGGTTGAATTAGGAGGAAGTGTACCCCTATGTTTGGGTAAGGGGAATGTAAAACCACTTTTTTTAAACCACCCTCGGTACACCCGACCGGGATTCGAACCCCAGTCTTGCTGTCATCAGCAGTTCCGTCTATTACGTGTGTGACATCTTGAACCATTCGACCACAGAAGCGGGTAAGGAAGTAAAAATTAGAGGGAATGTACCAGCATTTATGTGGAATTAGTGGGAAACCATTTAGAGGGCGGGGGAAACTTTGTGCACCCGGCCGGGATTCCAACCCTGGCTTTCTTCAACACCAGTAAACTGATAACTCTGTCCCCGAACCCACTGGTACGGGTCACAATACTTACAAACTAGCAGAATTTATGACCCAGCGCACGCTACTTCAGCCATAAACTTGCATCGATTGGTTATTAAGGCTGTGCAAGAGAGAAAATAAAAAAATTAAAGCTCACATTTTTACGATAATGAATCTTTCTAATACATAAAAAAATATTAAATAAGTAATAAAAAAGCAGAATTATGTAATTTTGTTTAAAAAATAATAAGGTTTAATTTAACTTATGTAACTAAGTTAATGTCCAAATATTAAATAATAAAAGTAAAAGCTACATGTTTTTCACGGGTATGCAGATAGTATAGCATAATGACGTGATCATATTTTAGGCACAGTTTTTGTTATAGTATCTTGTATATTAATTTTTAATTTAAAAATAAAGAAATTCGTTCAACCGACAAAAGACTATTTCAATATTTTACAACAAAGATTACTACTAGAAAACTATTATGTAGGTTGAAATGAAACTTATATCAAGTCAAGAAGAAATATATATATTGGTCCATTTAACGCATCTAATTCAATTAATGAAATAATATATATTTAAATAGACATGAATAACGGTCATTTTTACGTAAATAAGTTTAACTAAACCTGTCCGTACCGTTGAGAACAAAAGTGAAGTAGTGACTGCTTATTGTGTTTTGAGTAACAGATGAGAGAGAAGATATCATTAACAAAAGCAGGAATGTTTCCATCGCCCAACTTTCCAAAACTAGCTAGAAGACGTATTGTAGTGCAAATCGATAGTTACATTATCTTCAAATATTTTAAAAGTTTGATATTGAAACAATTTGTGAGCAATCTTTCTAAAGGAAAATTTTGTAACGGGGTGAGATGAGTGCTACATGTATCTGTTTGTAGGTGATATAGCCCAAGGCACATTTTTTGAGGAGATGGTATTACAGTATAGCATGATGCAGCTTGTAGGTGATATAGCCCAAGGCACATTTTTTGAGGAGATGGTATTACAGTATAGCATGATGCAGCTTGTAAGTAATGTCAGAAGTAATATTTGTCATGATAAGTATAACAGTGACACACTTCGGTGGCCGTATCGTCTAAGGCAGTGGTTCTCAAACTATTTAGAACCACGACCCAATTTTTAGAACGGCAAACTTTCACCACCCACATGGGCGTGTGAAGAGTTAAATTTTTATTTAATTTTTGAAATGTATTATTGAAGATAATTTTACAATAACCTAATCTATTTCTCCAAATGGGTCGTGTGCGAAGGGTGCGCTTATTTCCAATTTATGTTTATAACGACTTTAACGTCCACACTATCGGCACGAACATGAAACCCAATTTCCGTATCCATATAATTACACACTTTATTTTTCCACTTTCTACATTTTATAAGCACTTATCCATATTTTCATTATTTTCTATTTTCTAAAGAATGTTACGGTGCACTTTACGGACTTTCTACCTCATTTACCTCAAAATGGAGACATTTACTTAAAGCTAGTAAATATGTGAAACAAATTAATATACATGGTTGCAGAAACATAGCGGAAAAAGAGCATCACATTCTACCAAAGAGCATGAATAAAATAGTATACACATGTACAGAAACATGGATAATGGAGGAACATATCTGTCCAGAAAAGAGCATAATAATCAATTACCCATTTAAATACCGCAATTTTTTTAACGCGTTTTTAATTATAGCACGTTAACTATTGGTTTCATAAAGATAGCTTAGATTAATAAAAATTAAATATTTTTATTTTTAATATTCTTAAATTTTTTAAATAAGGTATTCCGTATTTCAGTTTTACGAAGATAATTTTGACCTCAGTAATTTTTATTGGAAAATGAGTCTCTTTTTTTTAGTTATGTAAAGAGTAGGTATCTATATAAGAATTTTGACCAAAATAGTTAGAGCCAGTTTTGAGAAAATCAATTTTGTTAATTTGCGCCCTTAGTGAACTACCCCTAATTTTCGGGTGTGATGTATAATTCAAAAACTCCCCAGAGAAACCCGATTAAAACCGTAGATACCAAGTTTTAGCCATATCGGTAAAATGATTTCGCCTCTAGGCCAAGATACAGACAGCTACGGCATCTCAAAAAACACTTTTTCGGGTTCAGTGGGTCATGAAAATTTTATATCCATACCCTACAAATATCAGCCTGCGATACACAGATACACAATTTGAAAACTACTGGCCTAAGGCGTCGCTCTCACAATAGACTAAACCAGTGGTTCCCAATTACCTACCAGTCAAGGACCGCCCCCCCCCTTCTCCCCCTTAAGAGGCTCTTTGAGATCGGCGGACTCCCCATTTTTTCTAATAATTAGAATCTAAACTATTCTATGTATAAAAATAGCACCCCCCTCCCCCTACTTGACGCTACTTTTAAGTAATGTGTGTCAACCTAAAGGAACGTTTATAAGGGACATGTAGCAGCTTGTTTGAGATCTATTTGAATATTTTCTTAGGAGAATGCATTAAAGTGCTACTTATAGCTGCTTTTGAGTGCTGTTACTAAATGTTGGCCTACATTTTGTAAGAAGATGATATGGCAATGTTAAAGTTGAATGGAGATATTCCTTTGTATTATTGATTAAAATAAAACTAAACTATCACATTTCAATTTATTCATATATTATTATATTTATTCATATACTTATCATTTCTTACTGTACAATCTTTAATTTACGTTTCTGCTGTATTTTATGGATACTATTTGTTGCTTTACGAACAACTTTTTTACTATGCATAACAGAAGGGTTATTATTTACGTAATGCTAAGGAGAAAATTAAATTTAAAGTTAGAGTGCCTGAGATAAAATTAATAAAAATTTGGCCCACTCAGTAGCTCAGTGGTCTCTAATGTTGGACTGGCCTGATGATGTGGGGAGATCGAATCCCACTCTTTTTCCACCCAAATACAGGTGGATTACCTCTAAAATACTTCCTACCTCATCCCCAACCCATTAGAGTAATTATCATATACTAGCAGTCCCACACGCTGTTGCCCGTAACCCACTGTGGTATAAGAATTATATAAATCCTCTTTATTCCCTATCTCGTGGGAATTTCGAAACATTCTGAAAATAGTTATAAGTGATTATAATTACCTACTTACATGCCAAATTTGAAGTCTCTAATAATTATAGTTACGGAAATAAGGCAACTTTAAAGCGAAAATATAAATCCTCTTTATTCCATACCCCGTGGGAATTTCGAAAAATCCGGTCTTATTCCTTGTCTACATCATAAAGGGAACCTCTGTGCAAAATTTCAGCTTTCTAGGTAAAAGGTTTTGGGCTGTACATTGATGAGTCAGTCAGTGAGTCAGAACTTTTCTTTTTATATATACATTTATGCATCTGAACATAAGCGGCGATAAGAAAAATGTGCCTGGAAATGATATCACCAAGGGTACCAAGAATGTTTTCGATCTTCAATTCTACTCTTTCGGTTCAGAATTAAATATCAATGTTGCAAAACAACATAGTTATATATATCAAAGCACAAGGTTTTACTGCCAGTTTGGTTTATATGCTTACGTATGAATGAGGTTAATGTGTTGGGAATTAGGAAGGTTATATTTATAGGGAATGTACCCGCATATGTAGGGAGGGAGTGGGGAAAACCACTTAGGAAAAATCACCCTCAGTACACCCGATTGAGATGTGGACCTCGATTTCTTCGTCATCGGTAGTCTAGGGTATTGCGAAAGTGCCTTTAGAGATTATTAATGATGTAAATCGTTCTGAGGTTTATTAATAAATTATACAAAAATAGCAAATGCATTACACCTATTACTTTGTGCAAAGTATCCACATTATAAAAGTTAATCTAAACAAAAAATAAAATAAAGTTTGGCTTTTTTTTATTATTATTCCACATATTTCAATAAATGAATATACAATCATGTATATAAACCGCTCTGTGGCATCAAGAGTTTTATATTTCCATTGACCTCAACCTTTCTGAATACATCTCCTGTTTCCTTCCCTTCAACTAATGTTATCACTTGTAAGACCCCTGCTGTATTGGGGACCGGTCCACCCTCCTTACAGGCGTGTATGCTGGATTGCAGAGTGGAGCCTGGTAAACGAAGTATTTAACAGTGGTTTCTAGTCTGGTTTGCTGTAGCAGTCTCGTGTTTGGTGTGACGCTAATAGCATAGTTTCCTAAATACCCTCTGGGCTCTAGTCTCTTCTGAGACATATTTATCGCATTTGTATAGTCAAAATATGACCAATTTATAATAATATCGATCACGCGGGATTAACGCCACGCTAGTTTGGTTTGTTGATGTCAGGATTAAAATTATGAGCAGGGGTCTACGGTGAGTGATTTTACCTAAATAGTTTGCCCCTTCTTACTTCACTCAAATGAAAATAAATGTCTTCTAAATTATATTTAGGCCAAACGTTTAATCAATTGTGGTTAACCCGGACGGGTAGAAAAACTAAATGAAAATAATAATTTAAAAATAAGGATATGAACGCTTGTAGGGAATCAAGGGGTAGCATAATAGCCTCAACAGTATCTTGAATATTTGTCATGAGGATAACAGCATTTGATAAACCTTTTAAATGAAGAGAAAAAGTTGTTATCAAATTGATATTTAAAAAAAACTGCAAACATACTACTCTTAATTCGCAATCTCTACCATCTCACCTTAAGGCGGGAGTGTAGGAAACACGAGTTAAAACATTTTTTTTTTTATCAAAAGAAATCAATTATTTTTCCAGTAGAAACATAATATAGCGTTTAAATTCTCTTCACATGGTAGCCTCAACAGTTGTTGAATATCTGTCGAGGGAGTCCTGGAATTTAATGACAACTTTTCTTCTTCATTTAAAAAGTTTCTCAACTAATGCCGTTTTTCCCATGAGAGGTATTCAACAACTGCATGTGAAGAAAATTAAACTTTCTACTGGAGAAACATTTTATTTACTTAGGTCAAAAAAAGTTTTATATAAAAACTGCAAACCCCCTGAAATTTCTCGTGTCCTCTACACTACCACCTTAAACTCAAGGACGAACACTACACAGCTTAGCCATAGAGACAGACTATAACATCTTCTTGAGAAAAAAAACACTCCTTGATCTCCTCATTCCCCTACTACTAAATTACTCCAAAGATATATTCCTTCAAACCCCTCCTTTTATCCCAGATCAGCGCGATGGCCCCCTGAAATGTATGTGTGCCCACCCAACGTTAAGGCCGATAGCCTGACCCCGGTCGGACAGTTATAACAATGAATGGTCTTTGTTGGGAGAAGCCCCCCCCCCTACTCTTTCCATCTCGCACATTTTGGCACGCCGCCCATCGCTGCAGTAGCGGCCCAACTCTCTCGCCACCAGACATTAATCAATAAGAGAACCCGCGCGACCGGCTCTGCTCTGTCACTTTCTCCGAAATGGACGGGATGGTCTCTCGATTAAAATAACGATTCTTCTAAACTAGTGATGGATAGAATAAGATGAATAGAATCGATTCTTTCAAAATCATTCGAATAAAAAAAACCATTTGAATGAAAACAGTAGCCGACTTGACGCGTACGGGCCGATTCATTTTATTATCACTCCCTTGCCAGAAGTGCTGAGAAAAATCGACCTTATGATTATGAATTTTTCCATGCTATTTCTATACAGGTCATCATTTCTATTAGGTTCATTAGGTTCATTGCTACACAATAATCGACCTTACGCTTTCGAACGATTCTAAGGCTAATTTATTACAAAGTTTAAGTGGTCGTACAGTTTACAATCGAATATCAGCCAAAAATAATTCGAATGAAAATTACAAAATGATTCGATTGCTACACTACTACTTATTTTTCATTTCCTTTAAATTTTGCCTCCCTAATTAACTAAACGCAAATTGCACAAACAGTTTGAGAGATAATATTTTTTTTAACGTTTAATCAAATGTTTTAAATAGATAAGTATATACTTTTTATGTAGGTATTTAATAAAACATTGCCCGGCCGTAATATCCAGATCGTATTAAAATTTAATTCGATGAAATAATTTTATATTCTTATAACACAAAATATCATTATCCAGCAAACTTACGTGGTCGTTTCTCGAGTAGTAATTGTGTGTTTGATTCTAAGTGAAGCTTTCAGGAGGACTATAATTGATTCAGATACTCAAATCGAAAGTATTTTTATCACTTACCTGATATATAAATACGATTGTAAGCTATATATATTTTTTATGTTTAGACAATATTAAAGGGTCATTTATTTAGACTCTTTTAAACATAAAGGTAAACGTATGTTCTCAATTTTATTATTAATCGTACGCAAAAGTATTTACAATTAATTGCGAGGTACTTATGTGATTAATGCGTTCACTGTATAGTATTTTGTTGTGGCTGTACTTTGGTCTTTGACACTGTCACAAGGAACTAAATACAGTAATATAAAAGTGTTGATAAGCTGCAAAAGTAAAGGAATGTATGTTGGGAGATCCGACAGCAGGGTGAAGAGAATAGTAGACAAAGCAAAACGAGCAACTAGTAACTACTTTTAATTATAAGTAGCTAACATCCTATTATTACCGATTCTTTACTACTTCTCAAAATCATTCGAATGATTCTTTCGATTCATTCTATTATTTGTCAAAGAATCGAATAATTATTCTATTCTTAAAATCATTCTATTATGCTCATCACTTTTCTGAACAGCTTCCCTCATTCACAGAGAAAGAAATAACAGATACCCAGCCTTACGGGAGATTTGTTGCGCCCCTCAACTCAGGTAGAACTTAAAATATCCAGTGATAACAGCGCTTCCAAGCGAAAATACTTTAAAACAACTCACTTTCAAAATATTTCTCATCAGAAAGACAAACTGATAGTGAGAGCTAAAAGTTGCTGTCTTGTCTCTCCTAGTACAATAGTTCAGTTAGTGGCAATCCTTTACCCCACCTCACCCCCCCTTTCATTGAACAAAACTTTGCAAACAATGGAGAGGGTCGGAACCAAATATACAATGCCAGTGCTTCTACAGTGTTTAAAAGTAAGCAACACACAGACTTGGAAATGCACCTGTAAATTAAATATTAAATATTTTGTGACCAGCTTCTGCAGTCACAATTCTTTAGGATTCACCTTTTCATTAGAATGGACTGCAAATAACTGGTATACCAGTGTTCGAATCCTGATCGGGTGGAATGAGAGTGCTTTTTCCTAAAATACTTATAATTCTCCAACGCAAATATGGGCACATTTCCCAACAAATTTACCTCCCTCATTCCTAATTCATTAGAGTAAATAGGCGGATAGCTATAACGGGAAGAAAGTGTGCTCAAAATATATCAGTAATTGAAATTAAATACTTCATGTTGTTAAGGTTGCATTTAATTTTTACATTTTGTTGTCAAATGAATACAAAATATACAAGGATATGCTACTTTAGAAACTAAAAAAAAAAGTTAAATACATAGAAAATATAATAAAAAGAGTTTCCTAAGTATATATTTGGTATCGGTATTACCTTCTTATTTTAAAGAATGGAAATATTATATTCAACATTATTTTATCTGATGTGCAATGAGAGGTAACAAATTGGTTTTAAATCAGTTTATAGTAAAATCAAGTCTGAAAATTAAGCTTATTTCCTTAAATGCTCTTTTAGGATCATATAGCAAAAATATCAATGTTTTGTCCAATTATTACACTCTTTCAACACCTTCTCGTGTCTGTATGGAAAATTAAATATCTCTTACATCTATTTCTATTCTCCTTTACTAAAATTATTTTTTTACGCAGAAAACTCTTTTATATAAGTTTATTTTACTTTAAAAGAACAATATTTTCATACATTTAATAATTGCGGATTTTCTTAAAAATAAATATTTATATCAAAATAAAATAATTTAGTAAAGTGAGTAAAATTGTTGACAGTACAAGTATATGTAAAAATACTCTCAACTATGCCCAAATATTGTTTTAATCACAGCTATAGTTACAAAGTGTTTGGTGTAAAAATTATCTACTAAAATGTAAAAAAAAAAGTTCTGTTTATATAGTTTGGACAGGCTCGAGACTAAAATTATGATCACTATCATTAAAAAGTCAATACAACAATAATAATAATTATAGTACAAAAATATGATTTAACAGAAATTTAATTAAAATATGTGTCAAACAAATTTGGACATTGTTATATTTCATAATATTCTGGTCACTTTGATTTCATAATGTATTAGATCAAGCTTTGACATACAATCCTGAGCCAACAATGGCAATCACAAACTAGTTATGGCAATTAATAGATAAAAAAAAATCTTAGAAAGAAAATATTACCTAATCTTTAAACCGAGTGCAAAAACGAGCGCAATCACAGGGCGGCCGTTGCGCCCCATTGACAACACAAACTTTACATAAGCATGATCATAGAAACATGTTTGAAAAATTATCATCACATTTCACCAAAGAACATAAATTAAATAATATACTCTGTTACAGAAACATATTAAATAGGAAGCATCATGATTTTCCAAAGAGAATCGTGGCCACCAAGCTGTCACCTGAATTGGTTTATTTTAATTGTTATTTCGCTCCTAGATATGCGATAATAGCTATGTATTTGTAAATCTAATGTATCTCCTTTAAGATAGACTTTAGTTTGCATATTCATTTACTTTTAGTACTTTACACTATTTTCCTCTGCCTTTACAAAGTTAGTGTTCCAGCATATCTAGTTTTTGTAGTTTAGGGAACTTTATGGACCCATCCCATTTCCCAGCAGTAAATTTTAAGAATTTTAGAATTTAAATTTTCTTTCATGCATAAAAGTATATTTTCTGTTTGGAAGATGGCAGTTTACTCTCATTTCCAAACCCCTCTCTCCCCTTCACCCTTCTTAGCTCCCACAATTCCAATTTGAGATTTTAAGACTTATTTGATTATCTTATAAGCTATTTCATACAACCTGACCACATCAAAAAGAGTGTTCTATATTGGTTGTAGGTGACCTAGTGGTCTAGAGGTAAGGTGTCGGACTTCTGTGCTCGGGTCCGGGGTTCAATCCTCAGTCCCAGCACAGATTCATCTGATTACCAAACCTTTCCTTCACCTCTGACAAGACTTGTATTAATCACAACTTGTGAGTGTGGGGAATGCCAGGCCTCCACCGTGGTTCAGATTCCACGTTAAACTGTAGGTCCTCCATTTCATCTCACAATCACCCTACCATTACACATTAGCGTAAGTGCGTACAACCAGAACAGGTAGTAAGACACGGTGATAATAATATATTGGTTGTATACATTTTAAGCGCTTC
>CABFVX010000252.1:0-61859 GCA_902151425.1 Timema shepardi | reverse complement strand
CCCCCCCCCCCAATGTAAACATATCATTTGTGGGCCTATCAAAATGTAACAAAAGGAACTTTTGGCAAAAAAATCCGGAACAAACGAGGAACACACAATCATGACCATAAAAAATTCAAATTTCCAAAGTGGGAAGGGGGCTACCATGAAGTTAGCTCCCCCAATGTGAACATATCATTTGTGGGCCTATCAAAACAGAACTTTTTGCGGAGTAATCCGGAACAAACGAAGAACAAACGATTACAATAATAAAAACTTGAATTTTTAAAAGTTGGCCCTTCATGAGTAAACAAAGCGCCACAAGTTCACGTCCCATTTGTTCAAGAACAAATGCGGAACAAAACACTTAACTTTTTGCGAAACAATCTGGAACCAACGATTGTGATCATAAAAACTTTAATTTTTACAAATAAACAACTGGAAAAATATATCATTTTTTGAGATTTTTGCAACCAAACGTCAAAGAAGATGGTTAAAAAAGTGTCCATTTTTTGGATCCACACAATTCGAGATCTTTGACCTTGGTGGTCTTTGGGTAAAGTGCTCGCCTCAGGACCCAATATTCATGGGTTCAAACCCAGTTGAGGTCAACGGATTTTTCCTGAACGTTAAAAATCCGTACCCCAACTTCATTCAGGAGGGAAATAAAGCCATTGGTCCCACGTAGAAATGGGCGATAAATCACTGATGGTGATTGGTGCAATGCGATACGCTCGCTAGATGGCGACAGCTGAGCACTCTGGGTTGTGAAAGTGGTGACTGTGACTGACAAAATATCAGTTAGGTAAAGGATGATTCACAGGTGCAACCAGTAGTGGTCTCATGTCCTTTGCTTTCATGTTTCAATAAATATTTTAATAAATAGCAGCTATTCAATCATTTTGAATGCATCCTGCATGCAGCTTTCTCTAAACAAAGTTTATTTACAATAAAATTGCGTAGTATTTTTCATTATTTTACTTTACTAGATCAAATATATATGCATAGACCTAAAAAAGAACTTGATATCACATTTTAAATGCTAAATAATATGTTTAATTAAGTTGTGAAGTGTGAGCTTCTTGACTCCAATGTCACTCATGCAGCGTATGTGATGAATAAATGGCCCAATATACCAGAAATATCAGTTTTTCAAGTACAGTAAATACTATAATAGCAGTAAATGGGATAAAATATCGATACTGCAACCACAACAAAATATCGGTCCGGCAAAACACAGTGAATGCCAGTAATGGTGAAAAATCACTGGTATAAATCACCATTTTGCCCATCCCTAGTCCAATATCGATTGTGGCATGTAAAATAACCCTGGAAGGTATGTGGAAGTACCTTTCCCGGTAAAATTGGTAAGCCTTTTGACTCTTGCTCATAGAAATTATCGTGTGCTGATAAAATCAGCCGATTCAGAAAGTGCATGTTAAATACCTCAAATAGATTTTTTTTAAACAATTAGACGTCCAAGAGGAAACCTTTTAAAAATCATTGTTCATTTTTCAGATGAATCTAATTAGATGTATATGAGAAAACATTAAAAAATGAAAATTGTATGAGACTTCACACAAACTTTCATGTTCTATTGTTTAAAAATGGAGATATTTACCCAAAACTTGAAATATATGTGAAACAAAATAATATACAATAACAAGTACAAGTATAAATTGCACTATACTCATGTAAAATATTTTTTGAGTCCCGGTTTTAAATTTTATAATTTTATTTTCTAAAGAATTAATGTCCTCATTTGGATGATTGGACCAACAAAAAGAATTGAAAATGGGTCTACAAGTGTCAACACTACGTATTAAAATTTCAACTTTCGGTTAACATTTTCGACGTTTTATTAGGTGTTGCACATCTTCAGGTCATCGCATTGCTATTAAATTCCTCATTTATAAATTTTGACCAATAAAAAATATTAATATTGACTGTTGAGTATAGAATGTAGATAGATCATTGTTGAACAAACATTTCTCCTAAGAGGTTTGAGGAAAAAATATCAAACTTTTTGAGAGCCTTACTTATATTTAATTACTCTATGACATTGGAGAATTATTGCGTTCAAACTTAAATAGTATATCTTTTTAACTAAAGCTCACAAAATTGTATTAATATATTTGTAAATATCTTAAAAACTGTTAGTTTTACAAATATAAATTTCAATTCAAAGCTTTTTATTTTTAATAGTACTAAAATTTAGCAATGATAAGTTATTTAGTATCTCAAATAGATGCGGAGATACGGAAATTTCCGCTTCTGTAAAGTACCCTAAAAGTAATTTTCATAGGAAAAAGAAAATATCCATTTTATTTGTGATCTTAATCAACGTCTAGATACAAATTTTAATCAAAATCGTTAGAGCCGATTTTCATAAAATCGATTTTTTCTCTTTTTGCTTTTTATTAATCTACTCTTAATTGTAGGGTTAAACAGACACACGGCATTGCAAAAACCAATTTTTAGGGTTTGGGGGGTCATGAGACGTCAACATCCATCAACGTTTCAGGTTATTTTTTTTACGGTCGCAATACTTTACCTTTAGTGTTCGAGAAGTTAAAAAATATATGTATTTGCGTATAGCTCGAAAGTTATTGGTTTTATAAAAATATTTTTGAATAAAAGATTTGTATTATAAATCTATCTACATATTTGCAATGATTAATAATTTCATATCTCAATTATATTTGGAGATATGATAAAAAATGAGAATTTACGCATCAGACCAAAGTCCTTAAAAGTTATTTTGCCGAAATATTGAGAGTAGCCAATTTGTTTGAAATATAAATGTTTTGAAAAGAAATTTAATCAAAATCGTTAGAAAAAGTTGATTTTCTCAAAATCGGCTCTCTTTTTGCCCTTCAGTAAACTATACTTAATTTTAGGGTCAGATATATAATTACAAAAGCGCAACCCTATGAAAACCCTAGATACAAAGTTTTAGTCTGATCGGTAAAATATTTTAGGCTCTTGTCAGAGGTTCAGACAGACAGATGGTAATCCAAAAACCACTTTTTCTGATTCGGGGGTTCATGAAACGTCAAGATTCATCAGAATCTCGAGTTCGATTTTTTTGACAATCACAATACTTTCTCTACCTGTAAGATAGCGAGAAAATAAAAATCAATGCAATTGGATGTTTAAGAAAGATTTTAAAAAGCATCCTTCCTTTTTTTTGGATCAATGTAATTAGAGTTGTGTGAGAAAACATCCTCAATATTTAGTTTAGATACGCAATATGACTTCATATCTGTTCTCTTGACATGACAGAATGAGGTGCAGTGGAATCAGTCAAATCAGCAGGAGATGCCAGGCTGGATGGCGGCGGCGGAGGCGCGCATGGCAGATCGGCGCCGCCATCTCAAAGAGACATGCTCGCTCTTGGGGCTGGATGCACCGGGCAACGACTCGCTGCACCGCCCCAACACTTGGGAGTTCCTCATCAACCGGCCCCACCATCTCATCTGGTGCAACGTCTTCAAGGCAGCGTCCACCTCCTGGATGTACAACTTCAACATCCTGGCTGGATACACACCAAAGTTCCTCAAAACGAGCAAGGTGAGGCTCTACTTATCGATTAAATGGAAGGAATGGGTCAACTCCAAAGAAGATGCTTGATATAATATTACATACATACAAGACAGCCTCAAGGGGCAGGTGAAGCGTAAGACAGCCTAGAGCACCGAGCTGAAGGCAGCTCTATGCGTCAATATAGTTTAAGAAATAAATAAATAATTTAAAAAATATATATCTGTGGTCATAGTTCCTGAGTTTCGGGTTCGATCCTCGGCACTTCCAGATTTTCTGTGAATCATTGGGTCTGTAATGAGGTCAAACTCAGCCTCTTGAGGACAAATGAGGAGGTACTTGATTAAGAAGTAGCTGCTCTGGTGTAGAAAACGGCTGGAGGGTTCGTTGTGCTGATGACATGACACCCTCAATCCGCAAATGTTGGCAGTATCATCGTTAACTGCGGGGGCCACTCGGTAAGCTTGTTAAACAAGTTTTCCTTGACATTATATATATTTTTTTAAAGTTTGTCAAAACTTTAGCACAGTAGACAATTTGTTCTGTTTGGGGAGCATCCCATAATTGTTAAAATGTTTGTTGGCCCCCGATGCTTTGCAACTTTAGCTAGAAGCAACCTCTCTTATTTGGGTGAGTTTAATTTAACTAAATGACAAACTATTTAAAAGTTCATGTATTGTCCATTAAAGTTTTCTTTGTCTTATACTGATATATTCAATAAGGGTGTGTGAAGGTAACTTTTTAAATCCGAGGCGAAGTCGAAACAAAGCTTAAAATATGCGAAGAAAATTTAAAGTTCAAGCTAAGGTTTATTTGTTGTCACATAGCACTGATTTTAATTTTTCAAACTATACATTAAATGCATTTAGGTAAAAATAAACGTTTAGATAAAATATTAAAGTACCTACACAATATTATTTTATGTGGACATTTTAATCTATTTATGGTTATGTTATAGATGTTATTTAATCACTGGTAAGGGTTAAAATACTGTTTAGTAACAGTTATGAAAATGTTTTTTTTTCCTTTGAAATATTTCCAATACGCGAAGGTCAATGCGAGTGTCATAAGTTGAAGCAGAAGGAGATTTGGACTTCAACTGTAACATGTTTTAAAAGTTTACACACCTCTATTATTCACGTCCTCCAACGAACAAAGTCATACTCTTAAATCCCTCCACCACCTCATTTTTTTTACAAGCCTTAGATAATTATACTGTTGCACTATCTTGCAGGTGATCCCCTTGAACCTGGCGAGGAAGAAGTACCCTCGTCCCTCAATGGAGGATCTCCAGTCTGCGCTCAACGACTCTATTGCCTTCCTGATAGTGAGGCACCCCTTAGAGAGGCTACTGTCTGCCTACAGGGACAAACTGCAGTTCTCACTGCCACACACTTTGCACCAGAAACTGGGCAACGAGATAGTCAACAAATACCGCACACCACGACCCTTCAACATAAAGGTTAACTACCCACTTGTGTTTTCACAGGTTTCTTGAAGCTCCATTTTGTATCTACCCATATACTGCATACTATTCAAACTATCCGATGGAGAGAAAAGTAATGATAGTACCAAGGCAAATATAGTAGCATTTTGGTATGAATCGAAACTTTTGGAAAATATAAACATATTTTTTGGGTTCGGTAATGATAATATTTTATTATATAAATAATGTTATTAAATAGGTGTTAATAATATCTATAAAAATAAATAGTCACAGATCACATAACTTGACATTTAAATATGTTAAAGTAGATCTAGTAACTTTTCTAGTGTTCAGATAAAGTTATTATTATGAAAATCAGATTGTATTTATGAGCATTCAATGGATAGTCAGTTCTGCTAATTTAAATTTATCACAATTGCATGTTTGCAAATTATTAATTCGTATGTGTTTTGTTTTTATTGTTATTTTTAGTTTAGAGACACATCAACACACAATTTATTTACACCTATTTCTTTGTATTACATTTTAACATTAGTTTAGAATATTCTGTAATAAAAAAATATATACAATGAATAGATTAAAAGTGAGTGATTCTGTCTTGCGTATATTACTCTTTACACTTAATTTTATTATTCTTAGACACTAAACAGGAATTGAAAATATACTGTTAATATTGTGAAGAACTTATAATGGTCTATTCTAAATGTATAATATGGGTACAATGTAACACACATTAAAAATATATTAAACACATTAAAAATTTAAATTCTTATAACTATTTGGATTAAAAGACTTGAGATATTTTGCTGTGTTTTAAAATCATTCTAAATTAGGACTTTTTTTTAGAAAATATGAAATAAAAGACAAAAATTTTAAAATATGTAATTTATATTAATAATTTTCTTTAATATGAAACTATGTTATATTTGGAAGATTAAACTATGTAAAATTTTGGATTCACACAGCCTTAAAAATTAATAATTAGCTGACTTGAATACAAAGCTAGTCTGCATTAATTAGATTTAAGATTGTTTTATGAATCAGTTCAACACTGACAGTAATTTCTTAGCTAGTAAAAAATAGGCCATAAGGACTTGTGCAGACAAACTTTAACCTACCAATTTCAGACCAAATAAAGTGCAAATTTTTGTTTAACCATAGTAAGAAAGTAATTTAAATGGGTTGGTTGTTTGAAATTTCAATTTAATTTCTATTTTATTATGTAATTTTTGTGAAAGTACAGGGCCGGCGAGACCGTATCCAGGTGAACTAGGCGACTGCCTAGGGCGCCAGAAGCTAGGGGGTGGCATGATGGTTGATGGCAGACCTAAGATGATTTACAGTTAGATTATGAAAAAGTAGCTAAAATAAATATATATATTTATTACATAATAACACTGACTATTTGTTATCAATCAGGAAAAGGAAATTCCTATCGACTATCACTCAATTTTACAAGTGAACAGTATCGATAGACTATAGACTAGACATATCGAGGATGTTGCAACACCATAAGATGTTTTAGATTATGTTTTTAAGTCCAACTTACAAGACAGTTTGCCTAATTTATTTGTTTCCTTAAGAATTTTACCAACACTGCTTGTAGTTGTAGCCAGTGGTGAGCGCAACTTTTCTAAGTTAAAGTTGATCAAAACATACATCCGATCTTGTGTTAAACAAGAAAGACCAGTGAGATTGTCAACTATATCTATAGAGAAGGAAATACAGTAGCCCCATGGCTTCTTTGGTGCTGACTGACAGCTCACAGCTGACGGCTTTGAAAAGTTACCAGACCATCATATATCCCTACTTTGAACCATATGATCTGCAAAAACATGTGTTTAGCAGCTGTCACTTCTGACAGTCAAAATTTAGATATATACTTAAATGTTGACTGTCAGAAGTCAGCACCAAAGAAACCATGGGGCTACTGTAGCTCAAACTATTGACGTAAATGAACTAATTTCAATGTTTTCAAAATTGAAGGCAAGAAAAAATTAAATGTAGTATTTAGCAGTTCAGGCTTTCAGTTCTAGTTAATTTTCATGTATTTCACTTTCATTAAAAATAAAAATTGCTCAACATTTGATATACTAATGTACCATTTACTGGCAATGAATATGTATTAAGTATTTATTTAACTGTGCCTTTTTTTAACTTTTGAAAGTATTTGACTGATTTTCATTTCAAATGTGTCAAAAGTATATAGATCAAAATTCAAAAGGTTCAATAGTATGACTTGACTACTAATATAAATGAAATGAGTGTTAACTGTGGGGGGATGGGGGTGGGGGATGTGAGGTGGGAGGAAGATGCTCACAGCTCTTTCGCCTAGGGCGCCACGTTACCTTGCACCAGCCCTATGTAAGTATGATGAAGTTAATTAGATTATGTTTATTTATTTAATTTGAGACTTGGGTGTTTCCAAGTACAAGTCTGATTTAGGCAGGAAGTAACTTTTTTGAAAGTTATAAATGTTATGGAAACAATATTCATATAGTTCAAGTTATGTGATCTGCAGTTGTCACTTTTGATAGATAACAATATTTACAAAATAACACTAATAATAGTAAAATGTTATCAATGTTGATAGCAAAAACAGTGTTCATAGTTTCTAAAAGGTCATTCCTACCAGAATCCTCATATAAGTGATGTGAAAAGAATCCCAAGAATCTAAAATAAATGTGTTTAATGAAGATTCGCAGAACAAATTATACCATAAATGATTTTGTGTTTTATATGTTACAGACAAGTGGGCCTAAAAACCCTCGCTGGCCATTCTTTTCCGAGTTTGTCAACTACCTGGTGGACATTCACAACAGTGGAGAGCCCTTTGATATGCACTGGACACCAATTACGGAGTTTTGCACTCCGTGCCAAGTGAATTTTCATCTCATTGCCAAATTCGAGACATTACAGGTACACAATTTCAGTGATTAAAAAATAAAAGGTAGTGGATTTATAAAATCAATATGTTTAAAAAAGTTATATTGACTTTTTTTAAAGTTGACCTCGATGGTCTTGGGGTAAAGTGCTCGCCTCAGGACCTGATGTTCGTGGGTTCAAAGCCAGCCAAGATCAATAAATTTTTCTTGAGTAATAGAAATCCGTAGCATAACTTTCTTTGTAGGAAAAGTAAAACCACCTGTCCCATGTTGATTGTGGCAGTTAAAAGAACCCTGAAAGGTTTGTGCGACTACTGCATAGTGATTGTGACTTTGGATCACCCATTTTTTAATTACTTAATCAAGCCTCCCGCCTTTAATTGTTGTGTGAAATTTCCTTAAAATATATTTAAAAATTATCATATTCAAATTGTAGTAGCAAAAAAAAAAGTTTTATTTAGTTCATATACATATCACAAACAGATACATGATGGTTGTCCAAAAGACCTATCCTGATGCTAGAATCAAATTCAATTAAGTGAAAAATGACAATCTAAACATGGGAATCAAATTCGGGACTTTAAGCTTTGGGTGTAAACATTCTATTACTGGGCCATTTTGATCCATTTTATATTCAGGGCCACTTTTCTCTGGTTGTATTATTGAGTCTTAATTTAGTAACTGGTTAAACTATCGGCCACTACAGCTATCCATGATCACATCCATGAAGACTCTTATCTGGCTTTATCACTTACAAACAAGTTACAATGATTTAGTTTAGTAAGCACATTCTGTAAAGGATCACTGTAGCTTCCTTTCTTTCAGTTAAGTGCTCTTGAAAGCTGTAAATACACATGCAGCCCTCATGTATGCACAAGATTGTAGATTTTAAATGTTCCAGGAAGATCAGAACTACCTGATTCATATGTCTGGCCTCCAAGACATCATAAAGCCAGAATGGAAGAACCCCGCCAAGGGTTATTCTACCAATAAGCTAGTGGCTAGCTACTACTCGCAACTCACCAAGATGCAAATCCTACAGCTATACAATATTTATAGGTACATGCAAAATTTATAGTAGTATCAATTTATGCATTAGTTCAATATTCTTCCACAGGTCTTAATTCTTGTTTTTAGCAACACATTTTACTACTTGTTCAGGTTATGCAATTACATACTAATTATGAGTTAGGGTTTGGGAAGGTTTAATTTAGAGGAAGTGTACCCAGATTTTCGTGGAGGTAGTGGAAAACCATCTAGAAAAAAAACACCTTTTGTACACCTGACCAGAATTCAAACTCTTATCTCCCTGTCATCAACAGTCTAGTTTAGTGAGACCATGCGGCCACTGAAGCAAGTGCTTTGTTCTTAACCTTTTGATCACACTGTAACCCTACTATAGCTACAATACTATCAAACTAGCTTCCAATTAAGATAGTTACAAATAGCGACAGCTTTTCACTACCTACTAAATGTGTTCCTCTTTTTCTAAACACAAATTAAATGTTGTGTATAAAATCCACAACACCTGTGTGAAATTGACTGATGTGCTTTAAACACACAGCCTAATGTGATTTAAAACTACAAATTGTTCAGATGCTTTCACACTCCCATTTTGTTTTTAAAACAATATCAGAACTACCACATGTCAATGACTCCCAATAGCTGCGACATAGAATTTGGCATCGAGCTAACAACCAGCTAGATTGTTGCGAAGGTGGATTAAATCTCGGCCAGGTTCATTTGGAGTATCTTTCCATGTTTGTGATTTATCAATGTGGTATTCTAATCCTCTTCAATGTAAATATATATTTTCTATAACTACCCATCTGTTCGTGGATTAAGCCTGGAGATGATATGATTCCACTTTTTTAGATCTCAATTCTTTAAAATTTATAATTTCAATGCTTTTACAAGAATCCTACTTCACATTAAAAATGTTATCAATCTATTTAAATAACATCACTTATTTTACTAGCAAAAAATATAAAATAAAAAGTGCAGCTTGTAGTTGTTTTTTGGCCACTGAATTTCACTACCCATTTGGTTTACACTAATGTAGTGAGGATGATAAAGGTGGACTTTATAATATATGTACTCACATATGTGTGGAGGGAGTGTGGGAAACTATCTAGGAAAAATTCCTCATTGCACCTGAGCAGTATTTGAATCCCAATTTCCCTGTCATTGTCAGGTCAGTCAATGCAAGACCATTAGACCACCAAAGTGGGTGTAGCTAGTTTAAAAAAAATTGCCATAATTTCCTGAGCTTTGTTAGATCATTAAAATACAAAAGTAATGATGAAACCAGTTTCAATTTTTCGGCATTTAAATTAGAATGAAAGTAGATAAAATGGATGGTAAAAGCTTAACCAATTATGAATTATGTTGTTTGAACATTTAAATGTTGGTACTTTCAGGAATTTAAGAACTAAGAATTGAGAACTGTAATATTAAAATCGATTATTATTAATACCGGCTTCAGTGGGACCATGGTCTTAGGCCCTAATCTCGCAATAGACTAGACTGCCTAAGATGGGGAGATCGAGGTTCTATCCTGGTCAGGTCTACTAATGGAGGTTTTCCATAAATGGTTTTCTACTCTACCTTCACACACATGTGGGTACACTTCTTTTAAATTCAACATTATTATCCTTAACATATTTGTGTAATTAGTACATAGGTGTATAACCGGAATGGGTAGTAAGATGTGGGGCTGAAATAAAAAATCGGTATATTTGAGAGTATTTTTGTACCAATGAATCGAATGTGACAGCCTTAACTAAGACATACTTAAAAGTATAAAATAGAAAATCTAATGCGACTGAAACGGGGAACATAATTTACAAATGTATGCCCTGTTGCAGATATGACTTTGAGTTGTTTGACTACACTTTGGATGGGTACCTGGATCACGGCACCACAGAAGCAACCGACAGGGATGACCCAACAACATGACGCCGGCTGTTAGCGACTTGTTTTGACATGTACGAAAAGGATAGGTGATCCCCACCCAGAGTTTCTGTAGTAAAACATTCACCTAATGCTACAATAGTTTAATACGTCCGTATGACTTTCAGAAGAGTTAAATAGTTTAATAAACATCCTTTTAATTTAGGAAACAAGCTACAAATTCAATTCTATATTATTAGGATTACAAGTCAATATAAAATTTATCTTCAATCATTTTCTATTACTTAGTTTTAAGCCATCATCAATGGTAACGTAATTTTATTTAAACTAATTGAAAATAGCTTGTATATGAGGTTGAACTGCATTTTTAAGTCAACAGCAGAGTGATTATAAGTGTGCCTAGCAACGTCGAAACTCATCAAACTTCGATACAACCTTGGGTTAGAATACAATGTTAAGAAAGGATTATGAGGATACTTAAAGCTAAACATGCAATTTAGTTTGCATTTTGAAAATAATTGTTTGTTTTATGCCAATCGATTGAAACCTAGTTTGATTCAGATTTGTAAACACAATGAAAGGTATAAACATACAAAATAAATAGCATGTAGAGCATATTCATTAAGTTTGGCATTTTAGTTCAATATAGCTATACAAATTATTTATTTTATATATAATGTTTATTGATAAATAATATACAGGCCTAAAAAGTTGCAATCCCAATTGTTTTTAAATATTAAAACACGCAAGTAAATAAGAGACGATCAAAAACCACATTTATTGTTACTTATATAAGCCTGCCATTTTGCTATTTAATGCTAGTAATCTTTAAAAAACTGAAAGCTGTGTTTGCAAAAAAATATAGCCCACACATTCTGAAAGAATTTGGCATAGGCTACTACTAACTTTATTTCACTTGAAAATATTTCATTAGTGTGAGTTTGCAATATAGACATATAAACAAATCTAAATAAAATATGATTCACTCACTCTTAACAAAATAAATATTTCACAGTATAAATTTTAAATATCATAACCTAAAATACAACTAGTATATTTCAAAAGACTTGGGCAAGCAGAATACTACTTGATAAACTGACGGAATTGCAATCAATTGTACAGAATAGAAGATAGAAGCAGTGGTGAAGTCATTTAAGTTTTTTTTTTTAAATAAAAGCTAGCAATGCTGATTTTAGTCATTAAATAAATGAGAATATGATTATATTGTTTACCAGGAAGATTTTTATGTTAAGAAATCATTAATAACTATAATCAATAGATTTCTCTAAGTAACAATAATAGTGAAAATTTGGAATGGTATCTCCAGTGGTTGGGGACTTGGCCTCCCCCCCCCTACCCCCCACTAATAATTTTATAACTCCACACCACTGGATATAAGAAATGAAATAAGTATATTAAGGTAAAGGATTTGATAAAATAAACATCTACATTGTACAAGAAAAGAAAGGTAGATATACTTACTCCATTCACGGTAGGAATTACTCTCTGAAAGGTCCTTTTTCCTACCAATATCCTAATATATAATAGATTTCTGGTAAGGAAAAAAGCCTTTCAGAAAACAATTCCTACCGTAAACCGACTTTTAGTAAGAAATAAGAAGGTTTAATAGAAATTAATGAAAGTATTTTTAAAAATTGAGCCTGCATAATTTAGGAATCTGAAATGTATACCAGTGCAAACGCTTATATCTTCCATTTATTCTAGCCACTATAGGATAACACATCCAAGATTTAATAATTACTATGAATAATCATAATGGTATAGCTTTAACTCTAACCTTAAAAAAACCTCCAAATGGTCTTTATCTAAGTATGACAACACTAATAGCGATTAAGGGCATCCTTTAAAGAGAACTGTTACTACCAAACGGGTAATTTCATTCTGTATTAGTTAATGTATCAACAATACAGATGTTATTTGTAACTAGTAGTAAGTAATGTTAAAAACAATGTAAATATGTATATAGAGCCAAATTGTTTTGAGAGTAAAGATTGTTAGTATTTATTGAAATGAAGTTTTACTTTTGCTTCAAACCTCCAACCTGCTTTACAACGGACATGAAAGTCAACAAATGCTTATGCTTTGAGGTAACTTCTTGGTCTGGTCTGGTCCAGTCCAGTCATTACTCTCTCCCTTGAAGCACTCTCTAAGCTCAAACGTCCTTATACATTAGCCATTAGTATAAATATTTGGATAGTTTAAAGACTAGATTCACTTAAGGTTACAAATATTCTCCGAAGCAAGTATTGAAATGGTGTTAATTAACTCTCAAACTGACTGCGCATTTATTTTTACTTTATTTGTCAACTACATATCTAATGCGCATTAGCTCGCAGAGGACTATTAATGTAGGACATTTTATATGATTTTAAGGAAAGCTTAAAATATATATTATGAACGAAAGAATGGATTGTGGTACAATGTGTAGGGGTTAGCAACTGGTCGATCGTAAATGACAGGTCAATCTCATAGCAATTTTTAGTTGAATGAAAAATAAAACTCAATCTTCTTTAAAAGGAAATCTTTGCATTTCCTAAACTCACAAATACATCAAGTAGGCCTACTTGCAAATCATATTTGAGTGATTAAATTAACCCATGAATGGTCATCAATCAGTAATGTTACATGAAAATTAGATAGTTTTTCTATAATATTTTTTGATAGTACGGTGGGGGCATAAGTATTTGAGAAATAAATATAAGATGTATCGACAAAAAAAGGGCAACAGTATAGTGGATAAGCCATGAGTGTTAAGTTTATAAGCGCTTTGGTGGCTGGCGTGGTCTAACGTGCGCGGCAAAATAGATGTGTGTGGGTTTGTAATTTATAGAAGGCTTTGGTTTTTAGGGTTTATTAATAGCACTAAGGGATTTTACAAAAAATTGTTGTTAAAAAGATGTTAGAAAAAGTTATAAGGACTTTGACGTAGAAGCTTGTGAAAGAACTGGCTTGGTAAGGAACCCCTAACCAACGGCTCGACTGACACCTCCACAGATTCAAACCTGGTACCTTGGGCACGACGGTTGCCCTCCAGCACAAGTACCTGATGACCCGATGTTCTAACCTATATGGCAGAGTGACCCCTTTGAATAGATATTATTTTGTCAGCCCCGATAGTTCTAAAACAGAACCATTTATACTTCAAATCAGCCTAAATGCCAAGACAGTGAGGACAGCTTGTTTTGGGTTGTCAGCGGTTTCGTCCTAATGTTTACTCCACATAAAAATTATACTAGACCATTTCTTCTTGCTCTCTTTTTTTAACACTATTATGTTAGTTCCAAACAAACAACCCAAACTAGGGCAGGGCTATTACATTACTTACTTTTTAAAAGACATTGAAATATAAAAATTCAATGTTTTGATGATTTTCAATGATATTTACTAATTTTTCCATGCCCCCCAGGTCAAAACCACTGGTTTAAAGCATCAGCCTTGCACTGGACTAGATTTTCAGTGGTGGGGAGGTCAAGTTAGGAACATCATTTGAGTGCACTGCAGCGGGTTTTCTGCATCTAACTTATCACCATAGTTTGCATATTCCCTATCAATGCTAATGTGGGTGCATTTCCTCAAGCTTCTCTTCTCATTCTTACCTCATAGATTTAGCCAGCAATCGGCAGCCTATTACCAGAGGGCTGGATTTTCCCCATCAACTGATTTTATCTACCCCGCAAAAGATTTAGCAAACAAACAGTTATTGTGTTCATAAAAGTAGACTAATAATTAATTACTACATGAGAAATATAAAGTTGAGAAATTTTGTGTTGATTATTTTTTTCTAAGCCAACCCACAATTATTATTTTTTATTTCTAAGAAACCCATATAGCCCATGATATCAAACAGCTTGTCAACCCCTGAATTAAGCCATTTGCGTTTATGTGCTATGAACTAAAACAAAATTCAACTGTACACAAAAGGTAACAACTACCTTTTGCCGACCAAACCATCCTAGTATTCAATAATGTTAATTACTCACGTGTTTGAGGTATTTTTGATAGACAGACCCAAGATCCATTTGCTGCCATGCACCCTGTCCCACTCATCGGAAAGATTTAGAGGTATTGTACCAACCACAGGTGTTTTGGATCTTTGACAACCATCCTACAAACAAAATACATTTTACAGCACCCATGATTATTTTAACGAAAAAAATATATCAATGAGCATGATTTAACAACTACAATAAAATATTAAATAGTTGCAACATTTTATAAATGTTCATGTATTGAACTTTTTAAAATGATATTGTTTTGAACATACCTTCCAAAAAATATTTAATATGCCTTGAATAAAAATATCATTATTAGATAAAAAATAAAAATTATTGAGATATTTAGATAAAAGTTAAAAACCTAATTTGATTTTTTTTTTAAGAATAAATGTTACAGATATTGTATTATAATCAAAATAACTAAATTAACCATTAAAAACATATTCTATTTACCTGTGAAGCCAGCCACGATTTCTTGGTTATGATATCTTCCAAGATCCGACTTGATCGCATTCTAAGCTGCCTTTTTTCAGCAAGCTTAATCTCAGCATTTTTTACCTTTGCATTTATTTCCTAAAAACATATTTATTATCATAATATAATTGGAGCTCGCAACAAAAAACTACAAAAGTGAATCAAACTACCAAATGTAGGTTCTGGACTATTTATTTCCATGATGAGTTTAGAAGCAATATAAAAACATGAGTTGTGGGATTGAAACATGGCAGCTTGTCTAGTATGTGATATTTCATCGTGGTTTATGGAACTCTATCTGAACACTATTTGCAAGGTCTTGTGTTGATGATAAAGAGATTTATTGGAACCCTCCATACAAGTATTTGCTATAACTAATAAATAATACTTAGCATCACATCTTGTTACCCATTCGGGTTATAAGCTGTGACCGATAAAACCTTAACAAGTCTTATAAAACTTGTTATAGCTGCTAATCTTGTTATTGGTTTGAGGAAGTGAGGGACGACTTGGTAATTATTGTGTTGAAACAATACGTCAGTATTCTCACATCCTCCAAAATGTTTCAACGAGTTTTTCTATGCAGAGATAAAGTTCAATTTTCATAGGAAGGGTCTAATCTGACAGAAAAGTTAGTACTGCCGGCTTTCACATTTCAATGTGCCAGGTCAGGTGATCTTAAACTGTCACCTTTGATAAATATTATCAATGCCTACCTACAAGATAACACTAATAATATAGTAAATTGTTATCAATGATGAGCACAAAAATAATGTTTGTATTTTCTATAAGGCCCTTTCTATGAAAATTGAACTGGAGATAAAACTAAATTCCAATGGTGAGATATTTTGCATTTGTAGGTATGTCCTTTCAACCCCAGGTAAATATAAATATATTTTTATAAAAAGGTTAATTATTATCAATTTTTATTAATAAAGAGCTCTCCAAGTGGCTGATAAATAGATAGCAAATGTCGTTTTTAATTATATGCTCATAGGAACTGTACAATACCCTGTTAAAACTGTATAATTAAGAATCAACTGCTTCAGTAGGCCTATATGCCTATTTATTAATACATAAATGTATCACAAGCAAGTTGGTTAACCACAGGATCAATCCTGAGAGCTGAATCAAATTCAATTAAGTGATAAATTACAACCAGGACACAGGGATTGAATCCAGGACCTTTGGCTTTGCACACCAATGCTCTACCACTCAGCCATCCTGGCGTGTCACATATGCGTCGCTGTGGACTGTGATTGTAGATAGTTATGAAAACTTGATACTTTCACCATTTACCACACTTGGGGCCAGTTTCATAGTCAAATTTACATGCCTCAAGTGTGGTTCTATATTAATTACAAGATGACACCTACCTAGATCAGAACAGAATGAGCCAGTTTCAAAGTCAGATTTACTATGCCTAAATTGTGGTGCTATATAAGATGACACCTACCTAGACCAGAATGGAATGGGTCAGTTTAATATGAAAAACTGGCCCATTCCATTTGAGTTTATGTACAGGGTGGCCCATAAGTAGTAGACCATACTTCACGCCATAACTTCCAGCAGAGTCAGCATGAAAAGAAAACAGACGGCTTATTTTGTAACACAAACCATCTTTAATGTTGCAATTGAAATCATATTGTCCAAGACTCATCAAGAGGTTGAATAAAGATGATCCTGATCGCCGCCTGCAGTTTGCTGAAGAGTGGCTCACCAAGTTGGAAGAGGACTCACAGTTGGAATAGTGGGTTGTGTGGACTTATGAAGACAAATTTCACCTGTCCGGTAGTGTAAACACACATAATTGTGTTTACTGGCATGAGTCGAATCCAAATGTGGTAGTTGAGTACGATGATAAAAGTCCCGGCGTCATGGTCTGGGAAGGTGTTACATACCAAGGTGTCACTGACCCTTTCTTCTTTGATGATGGCATCAATGGTAGAATTACCTGAATCTCATTAGGTACAATGTTTACCCTTTACTCCAACAGAAAGACCACTTTGATCAGTTGTGGTGGCAGCAGGATGGAGCTCCCCCTCATTATTTATGCCAGAACAAAATTGGTTGGACCAGACACTCCCCGGATGTTGGATCGGACGCCATGGGCCAAATGAATGGCCAGCTTGCTCTCCTGACCTCACCCCACCAGACTTTTCCCTGTGGGGGTATTTAAGGGATACAATTTATTCCCACAACATCAACACGCTACAGGGCCTGAAGGATTCTATTACTGAGGAATTTTCTGCTGTTCCTCATGAGCTGTGTGCAAAATCATGTGAAAATGTGTATTTGCGATTATAGGCTTGTATTGACACTGATGGCATGCACGTTGATTACATAATGGAAAACCGATATTAGAGTGTGTTTGTGTTACAAAATAAGCCATCTGTTTTCTTTCCATGCTGACTTTGCTGGAAGTTACGGCGCGTCAAAGTATGGTCTACTACTTATGGGACAACCTGTAGATGTTGTCTTGTATTTAGTAGAGCGCCGCACTTGAGGCGCACCAGGTCTGGCTATGAAACTGACCTTTAGACTCGATATACCAACAACTAGTGAAAAGGGAAAAGTGAGCCTGGATATAAGATGAAAGAGGATGGCTCAGTGGTGCGCAAAGCCAAAGGTCCTGGAATCGATTCACATGTCCATGTTGTAATTTTTCACTTAATTGAATAAGCTTATTTATCAACAGCAGGTAGAATGGTCTGTATTCCAAAATCATACCATACTTAGATTAATAAATGTTATAGATACCTGAAATTTGTCACGCAGAATAGCTGAGACTATATCTCCAACAATTGGAGGTTCAATTGATTTTTTGATTAGATCTGTCAATATTTGAGGGGTGTCAGAGTTTTGAGTAAAGATTCTAACAGTAGGAGATCCACATCCCGTGAAATCTCCCACAGAAAAATCCTTCACCTGTTGGTATTCCTGAACCACCTAACAAAACATATGAATATTATTAGATATGCTAACAGTACCTTCCAATGTATTCTGCAATGACTGATGTTTGTGTGTAAAACACAATACTATCTGAACTTACATTCATATAGTTTAATAAAACAATCAACAAAAGAGGTGAGTTAAATACGAGCTTTAAAAGTGAGATGGATCTTTTATCTATATACCTGATGTTTTGCAACATGGGTACCCATAGGAATTTTTCTAAAGGGAGATCCCCCCCATTGATCCCCTAATCCCTCTGGTTAAGTACACATGTTTTGTAAAATATATATATATTTATTCAAAACTGATTTGTAGTCTCCATTATATTTCTTAAGATTGTAAAATCCTGTATTGTGCCAATAAATAGTGTCCTTATCATTTCACCTAGTTTCTTTATTTATCGTGTAAGCAGATACTTTTAAACATAAAAACAATTAAAGCATTGGTCAAGTAATCAGTTAGTAAGTCAGACTTTGATCTTGGTGGTAGGCTACATCATAAAGACCAACGCTTCATCCCTCATAATTTGCTTTTCTATTCTCTCACTAGGTGAATACTCGTGCAGTTCCTTATTATTTACCTTATTCGTTCACCTTGATAAATGTTTAAATTTCTGGCAGCTGGTACTGCCACTTTAATCGGTCCAAAAAGAATGAAAGTATCATAATAAGATGAGCATTCTTACCTTAAATTGAGCCTGCTCACAAATAATTAAGAGCAGATCTGCTGCTTTTATGATAAAATATTTATGAAGTGGATTGTATGTTGTAAATGGTGTAATGGATTCAGCATTGCAGCATTTTATTGCACAACGCTTTGTGATTATATTCTCTGTAAACTTTAGGAGGAGTCCGGTATTGGTGCACATGATGATATAACCTGAAAAAATGACATTTTTAAGCCCTTTTTCTCATCACGACTTTCACACTGGAACTATAACCACAAGATTATGGTTTAAAAAAGCATCTAAAATGTGATTATATAAGCAGCTTTTTAATGTTCAAGTTTTATAATATTGTTTCCCCTCCTCAATGTTTAGACTTTTATATCATTTTAATCTTATAAAATCAATGGCACCTACAAACCTTGTGTTAAAAAAATAATTTCAAGGATGATTTAAATATAATAATCCGTGGAGGAGTTTCAACACAATTTACTACATATACAAAGGACCCCATTTCCTGATCTTCAAATAAAAGTCTGGGTACATCTTAAAAAAAAATTCTCTGTTGAATCAATTTTTAAAGCACTGTTTTTGGATTGAATTCTTCCCTCTCCACATTTTTTTAAATAAATAAATAAAAGACAAAATAAGTATGGTAGCTTCATTTGAATGGAAGAAATATCTTTTTCTTTGTTACTGGGTCATTCTTGTGAAAGAGGCAAATTTAACTTTTAAAATTAGTGGCAAATAAATGTCAAATTTATCAACATTAAAAATTATATTTAACTTGTATACGTTCTAGAAAGCATAATCAACATATCAGCAGTATATTTATTTTGTTAATTCATATAAAAAAATAATAATTTCAAAACCACATTCCAGGACAATGACAGTACTGCCAGGACAATGATGCAAGTATCAAAAAGTCAAATTGGATACTTGTATATTAATGTTTACTAAAACAGGTTTTATGTATTTATGTTATGTTTATGTTGATACATTCCATAAAGTTAATATAACCAATTTTAATTACTCTTAAAACTAATTAGGGAAGCCTAAGGCTAATCACAAAGAGGAAAACACTTGAAAACAAATTGGGATGTACGGTTGCCACATGGTTCAGGGGGGATCAATTCTTCTCACAACATACGTATACAAATAGCTTAGAATGTCTTTCTGATTTGGCCATTTTCATTACTTTTTATAGAATAGGACTCAAATGTGCCCAAATTGATACTGGATCATGTCTCAAAGATTTTGATAAAGAACAAAATGCTTTTGGTGTAGTTGTATTATCAAGATTCAAGTAATAAACTCCTGTATGTAGTGAAATCTGTGTTCTAGAGGCACCAAAATGCATACCTTGAGCTTCGTTATAATATTTGCAGTTGTAGTTTTCATTGAAATCAATGTGAAACAGGACAGCAATCTCTGCAAGGTTATCCTTTATTTCACACAGTTTATGCAGTTGATATTTAGCAGTGGCTGAATGGATCATATATTTTGGAATGTACCGCTCAAAATCGGCTACCATTCCACCAACATTTGTTTGTATTTCTTCTTTTGTTATAATACTAACAACAATTGGTTTTCCTTTTACTTCTCTTTTCTCCTTCTTGGTAATCCATTTTTTATAACTTATATTTTGGTTGCTATCAAATTGATTGTATATTACCAGATTAGATTTACAGACCTCACATTTACGAAGTAGGCAATTTTCTCTTCCTTCATAATTACAAGTCATTTCTTTCAGAGTATATTGGGTGGGTTGAGAGTTAAAGACTTTCAACAAATGCAACTTTTCAGATAGAAGGTTCATGTTCTCGTGTGTAACACATGAACATGTGTCTCTTTTATTTACATTAGGATGCACCACCCAGAATGGTCGGTATTTACAAAAGGTTGCATAGCTAATTTTATAGGGGCATTCTGACAGAAATTTGGCATGCAGAGTTTTCAGAGACTCGTTTAAAAGCCGTTTTTGTTTCTTTATCTTCCCTTTTGTTATACAGTCTTTTTTTCCTGGGCAAAGGCGAATGTTTTCTTCTTTTCTAAGAAGGATGTAATGGTTTCTTCAAGCTTTATGCCCTCACTTTTGATTTTTCTCTCATAAATTAAATCATATCTGTTATAATTATCAACAAAAATTTATATTTTAAAAAAGGTTTGCTTTCTTTCAAAAATCTATACTTTTTAATAATTTTACCTGAAATAATTTTTGTGTACATTTGTTTTGACTTGTTGTTTTTTTGCTGTGCATAGCTCCTTTTCAATTGTTCAGATACAACCTCCCCAAAAATCAACCTTCTCCTTACTACATTGGACACCTTCCTGCCTTTTAAAAGCCAACGTACTTTGGTACGTGGTGTTGACTCCTTACTTACATTTTCATTTTTCTTAAGCAATCTAAAATATTTTTTTTGTACCTTTGACAATCTCTTTGAGTTTTTTGTAAATTTAGTATTTTTATATTGTTGTAGGCTTGTGCTCTGTCTCTTCGAACTTTTTTTCTCCCACGAGATTTTCTCCCATCTGAATTACTATTAGTATTAATATTGTTATTTGCTGTGCCAGGAAGAGGCTCTACGGAATCAGTTATGGTGTCAGAACATGAGTTTTCGTTTGCTAATTTATTTATTTTTCAACCTGTAGCGTTTAGAATTTTCTTTCCACTTTTTACGTGTTAATCTCTTTTCTCTGGCCGTCATTTTATGTACTGGTTTAACTACACCCGTTTTCTTTTGTCTTTCATACTTCACATGTCTTTTTAATTTTTCTTGTAATTCACGGTTTGGGTCGCCTTTGATTTTTTTCTTGGCGTTTTTTTTCTGCTAACTTTTTCTTTGCTAACCGATCCTCATTATCTTGTTTTTTCTTATCCATTTTGATTGGAAACTCCAATTGAAGTTAAAAGACTAAAAAGAAAATCATTACTTTAGTTTAAAAAATGCATAATAAATGAATAAACTTACATTTGTATAGATAAAATAAATAGTTTACTTCTTCTTTGGCTACCCGACATTATTTGTATTATTATTGTTATTGTTGTTATTGTCGTTATCATCATTATTATCATTGTTATTATTATTATAATTATTTGCACCGCGTCTTACTACCCGTTCAGGTTGTACGCACGTACACTAATGTGTAATGGTAGGGTGATTGTGAGATGAAACGAAGTACCTACAGTTTAACGTGGGATCCAAACCACGGTGGAGGCCTGGCATTCCCCACATTCACAAGTGGGTTATTAATACACGTCTTGTCAGAGGTGAAGGAAGGGTTTGGCAATCAGATAAATCTGTGCCGGGACCGAGGATTAAACCTCGTACCGCTAGCACGGAAGTCCAATGCCTCACTGCCAGGTCACCTTGTAATAACCTCAAGTCTAACTTTTAGTTTTGATTGAACTTTAACACACACCTGCTTAATTTGAAAACTAATGATAGAATTTAGTAGGCCTGAGTTTTAAATATAACTAGACAAGAAAAATAACCATTTTGGATTAGACCTAGGCTTTGAGTTAAGTATTTAACGAACAATTTAAATACAGCAGAACTATTTATCATTGTCCTGCCAAATCATCATTATCCTGGCTCTAACTAACCAGGACAATGATGCCCAGGACAATGATGAAATAGGCTTCCACATGGAATAAAAGTTTCCCACCAAAACATTTGAGGTTTAGATTTTCACATCAACAATAGATCTAATTTTAGTACTTAAAACACAAAGAAGGAAAAAATCTCATCTTACTTTTGGTCATCTAGAGTGTCCAGGACAATGACAGTTTAAAAACATAAATAGACAAAACCTCTATTAAAATTAGGTATTGTCAAATAACTGGAAAGAAAAAATCTATAATACACACACTCTCAAGTATCAGAATGACAAAACTTCAACAACCACCCATAAGCTAACATGGGCTGCCATCTCTTATTGCACCAGCAAATGTAACTCAAGATGCCAGGACAATGATTATTATTTTGGAGACAGCTGTTTAGGAATACATTATACATGTTATTCAATAATTAAAAAAATCATAAATAAGAATTTTGCTAAGCCTGAAGTAAATATGAAAACATGTTCCTTAGATATTTTTAAAATTTTAAATAACTATTAGGTAAATCTGATTTTATTATGACAAAATGTGTGTGGGGACAGGCCAGGACAATGACTTTGGACCTGTTCTAACCATAAAAAAATGTTGGAAAAAAATAAAAAATATTAATTTGAGTAATGTTTTCATATAATTAAAATAGGGTTTTATTTTTTGTATGTAATTATTAATTTTTTACTCTAACCCTAATAAAATTAATAAGCAGAGACTAATATTTGCCTGTTTCACAAGAATGGCCCTACTATAACTAACATTTTTGAAGCAACACTTCAGAATATGGGCAAATCATCTTTTTAAGATTTTGTCCCCTACTTCCCCCCTCCCTGTAATTAATTGATTGTGTTCTAAAAAATTATATACTAAAATATATTAACGGACATACTATCCTTGGAATAGTAGGCCTAGGCTACACAAAGAAGGCAAGATTATTGACACTTTTTATTTGTCATTTGATAGAAAAAATAATATTTTGTATAATCAATACACACAACAAGAATAGCATGTTTCTAAATGGCTAATATCAACACTTATACATATATATAAAATGTAGGCCTAGCTATAAAATTAAAACTAAACTTAACTAAATCACAGAAAAACATAAATATTTTAAATACTGTAACTGTCACAACTGACACCAAGAATATTTTACCATGCAAGTCAGTGGCGTAACTTACATCCACACAGACCCCGCAGTGTGGGGGGCGGGAGGCAATGGGCTGAAGGGCCCATACATTAGACATAGTTACCAGTTGAATAAAAATCAGATTTAAAAGTATGCAGTTAATAAACAGTTTGTTTACAATGCTTACACAAACATTTATACTAACAGCAACAGATGAGGTGACTGAGAGATCATTCATCTTGGTTACAGATTATGAAGAAAACCTTAGGTATGATTTAACCTCCGAGGTAGACAGTTTTAGAGCAGCTTTGAAAAGTAAAATTGAAAATAAATCATCAATACAACAGTTAGTTGATCTATTGTTTCTTGAACTTTGCACTTTGGTGTCAAGCTCGCCAGATCTGTACTACTTTTCTTTTTTGTTTCTTACTCTTCAAGTTACTATTTCTACAGATTAAAGATCCTTTTCAAAGTTGAAGTTAATAAAAAACTATTTAAGAAGTACTATGAGTCAATAAAGACTTTGTGCTTTCAGTGTATTAAGTATAGAATTTGAAAAAGCACGTGGCCTCGACCAGCATGAAGTAATTACATTATTTGCCTCTAAATAAGCCAGAGGGGAAATTGCTTGTTCAGATCAATTTGAAAAAAATGTTAAATGGCTATTTAGTAATAATACATGTCATTTTCTGTTCCTAAAGTAAAGTAGTATTTTTTCATATTCCTAACTTGAGTTTTTATTCTTATTCCATTCCAACCCCTTAATTAAGTTCACTAAAATCACTCAAAATGGAAAGAGGTCAGGGGGACAAAATGTTTCTAGTGGGGGAGACCAGTTAAATGAAGTTACCTTCCATATGTCAACATGTTTTTCCCGGAATATCAAGATCCCAAAATATCGTACACATATAAAATAAGTTACCTACTGTATTGACAAACATGTCAAGTTTAGCTTATCCATTGTTATATTAGATTCTTATGCTCATCCTTCTCATACAAAATATTTAAGAAATATAAATTAACTAATTTAGTTTACCAATATTGTTGCTTGCAAATTAATCAAGTGTTATTTATTGACATATGAAAGGTTAGGTTAGGACCAAGTAAGGTGGGATTGTTTTCATTAGGCCCCTATAATAAGATTAATTATCGTGTGCCAATATAATGGCACACTTATATATCTTCAATGCAATTGAAATATTATACTAACCTAGTTGTGAGGTTCCCAGTTGTGATCATGGGAATTGCACACAAACTATGGTCAAATGTTTTTGTGTGATTTAAAGGTGAGTTTTGTTTTAATTTTCAAATTACAGGAACAATTTCCTTGTTATTATTAGAACCTTGCTTTTCTAGTCATAATTTATTGATGATAAATTATTATTAGCACCGCGTCTTACTACCCGTTCGGATTGTACGCACTTACGCTAATGTGTAATAGCAGGGTGATTGTGAGATGAAATGGAGGACCTACAGTTTAACGTGGAATCCGAACCACGGTGGAGGCCTTGAATTCCACACAATCACAAGTTGTGATTAATACACATCTTTATTGATGATAAAAAATCATTTGTTTACAATATGAGAGAGTAAGAGTGTCATGAATCACACTCTTTTAGAACTTTCACCCATTAAATATGTAGTTTATTTGAACAATACTTATTTACCTTACCTATCCCAACTTGATCAAATTTTGGAATTTTGTTGACACATAGCGTATAACCCGAACGAGTAGTAAGATGCGGTGCTATATATTATTATTTGTTGACACATGAAATTATAGATCTGATTAGGTTATGGTAATTTATGATAATAATAATAACCATAGTGAGTATTGTGCACTAAAATATTTTTAATATTTTCCAAATCTCTAATTTTGTTAGCACCGCGTCCTACTCCCTTTAGGCCTACTTATCTCGCTGTTAGGGTTGAGGGAGGAAAAAGTAAGAGGAAGTATACCCGCATTTGCGTTAATAAGAGAGTGAAAAGCGATTGAGGAAAAACCATCCTCAGTACACCCAACCGGTATCGAACCATGATCTCCCTGTCATCAGCAGAGGAAAAACATTTGCGTTAATAAGAGAGTGGAAAGCGATTGAGGAAATACCATCCTCAGTACACCCAACCGGTATCGAACCACGATCTCCCTGTCATCAGCAGTCTTTAGACTATTGCGAGTGTGATGCCTTAGACCATACGACTACCGAAGAATGTATTGTTAGTGTGTGTCTATTAAAAGTATTAATGCATGTATTACTGTTATAAAATAAAGTAAAATTGTTTCTTGACATTTGAACTAAGTGTACAGTCCAGAACAATGTAAAAAAAACAATTACACACCTGGATAGTCTTTTTCCAGGTAATAGCATTGACACACATTTTTATACAGTTCAGGTACGTGTTGTGAAAACATTATGCAGTGCAACAACCTAATATGACCCGATGCGATATTAATGTTTAAAGCACATAATTATAAGCTTAACCCAGTATTTAAATATCACTTAGTTTTATAAAATATTTAGAAGATGTCAAAGGCGTATTGGTAAATAAACATTAAACGGGTTGGTTGTGCTTAAAATAATCTACCCAAACTATTTTTTTTTTTTTGTAGTTGAACAGTTGCCACTAGGTGTCTCTTTAAATTGGTTCTTCTACTGGTCGTTTTATGAAAGTCTTCTTATTAAAGTTAGTCAACCATCCTCATAAGATTATCTTTGGCCCGTAAGGAAAATTAACTGTCTAATGATGTTTATACAAAATTCTAGTTAAGTTTGTTAAAATATAATAATTTTGTTTTGTTTTTCTTTATAAAATATAGGGAATTGCAAAGTAAGATAATTATTTTTCTCGTAACACCATACTAATAATATACTCTTTGATATGTCAAATAATGAAATAAAGAATTCTAGGTGGTAGAATTTAAAATAAATTTCTCTAATTTTTACTCAGTTTGTCGTTTGGATTAGATATTTTATATTTTAGTAAATGAAATTTTATATAAAAAATAAATTATTTCATTCAAATTCACTCACTCAACAAAAATAATCAAAAGGCTGTTATTAATAAGTTGGTATAATTATTATTACCGGTAAAAAAAACTAAGCATTTAGAAAAAGGAAGTTATCAAAATATCAAATTTAAGGTGGAGTGCTAGTGAACGTGAATTTAGGGCAGTATTTTTGCAATTTTTATAGCACAAACATCTCTTAGCCAAAATAAATCAAATATTTCTTCTAAGAAACATAGAGTTTTGTTTTCTGCCCATGCTAATCCCAACAGTTGAATATCTGTCATGAGTATGGGGGCATTTGGTGACAAAACTTTTCTCTTTATTTAAAGTTTGTCACCAAATGCTGCCATGCTCATGACATATTCAACAACTGTTGAGATGAGCATGTGCAGAAAACTAAACTCTATGATTCTATAGAAGAAATATTTGATTTATTTTGGCCAAAAAATGTTTGTGCTATAAAAACTTCAAAATTAATGCACTAAACTCACTCTCACTAACTAGCCTTAATAAATTTTACAAAATTTGGAATTGCTCACAAGTTTAATATACAATTTTGTTTCTCACCCAATTCCCATAAAATGTGATAAATTGTCTGCTACTTCAAATTCATGCATTTATACTTAAGTAAATCTATTAAAGTTGCGTGTGTTTGGCAGGTGTTGATTAAGAAATGATTCACCTTCACAATAAGTCTATACTGGACTGCTAATGACAAAAAGATCAGGGTTCGAATCCCAGACAGCAGAAAAATAAGCCTATATCATTGGTGAAATTGGGGGTTTCCCTTTCACATTGATGAACTGTTGGTTGGAAGACTATTTGCTGTGTGTGCTATAGACAAAAATCATGGAAGTTGTATACTGATTTACCATATCCATTTGGTTCAAAAAGTGCATGTTAAATACCACCAGTAAGAATAGTATGTTTAACATACAGGCTAAGGTAACGTAACAACTTAATTATTAGGCTATTAATGGGATATGTTAAGACAAAGCTATATCTTATCTATGGTAGGGTAATTCCATGTCAAATCAACACACAATTTGAGATGGACCTTATATTTTTATGAAATTTAGAGTGATTAATGGTCCTATGTTCATTATGTGAAATGCTAGAGTTATGTAAAGTTTTTTATCTTTGCTCAAAAATCTATATTAGATTATTTGTTATGGTGCTTTAGTGGGGCTCCCAGTTGAGATATATAGCTAGGAGTGGTCTCATTTTAAAGTTATTTAAAGGCGCTTTCAAATGATATGCAACACATAAGAGTTATAAAATTTCAAAATAATTTTTCTGAAAAACTGACATTTGTAAGTATTTTTTTGGGATCATAAGATTTGAGAGGTAACAAACAACCTGTAGGTCTATATGCATGATAAACATAAATCCGAGCCTGGTTTACATCACATTCTCCCTCCCCAACCCACACCACATTGTGTATCTCTTTGGATTTTTCTCAAAGTAGTGAGCCTGAATTATGTTGAGTACATAACAACTTGTAGAAAATAAATACATGATTCAAAATGGTTTCAAAATCAAAAATAACAGATACACATATATACATACACACATTTATTAGTTGTATCATTAACAAAAACTATAATTCACATGGATATTTTAGTTCTTACCACTTCTACACTTGTGGACACATTTTTAGTCTTTTCTTCAGCCAGTGAACTTGTTGAAAGCTTGAAGAACTTGTTGGACTTCCTAACCTGAGAGGGTGTATGTACGACAAGTTGGTGTCACAGGGTTCATTTTACACAGGACATATGTCAATGAAATCCATAGAACATCTGGATTTTTAGGGTAAGCAAATGAAGAATATGGACCACCTGGGTGAAGGAATGTTAACTTTACTTCATTTTCCACTTCCTGTTTTGCTAAAACGTATCCCAGTCACCAATTGCCAATATAAAGTGCAATGACATTACCACATATTTCACTGAAAATCAGTCTTCCTTCACATATTGATACAGTTTGGTCAACTGATGTTTGAGTAAAAGAAAATGCTTTGACCAAAATGTTTGTTTCACTTGAAGGTATGAAAGCATTTAGCTTTTGATGGCCAGGAATAGTTTGCGCTTTGCTGAATTTATCTGACAAAGATCTGTTTGTTTCAATGTACTCTTCCTGTGTAACAAATGTAGAGTCAATTTTTGAAATGTTTACTTTTGCCCATTCGTAGAGCTGCTTCGGTTTCATTATTTGGTCCTCATATGGTCCTTGGAGACTTGCTTTCGTTGCCAACCTTCTTACTGTCCCCCCAACACTGTTACATGCCCCTTTTAAATGAGCTGTAGCAGAAAAATGCCACTCAGCTTCAATGTTGAAATTTGTTTTATGATTACATACATTCAAAAAGTTCTTCTTGTTTTTATATTATGCAGCAGAGCCATCTGAAAAATAAAAGATTCTTTTGGGCAATTTCTCAAGTCAGCTCTTCAAAAAGTCTAAGCGTTTTTGTTGAAACAAATTCACAGTTGCATTATCATGTTTGAGACACTCTGATGTTTTAAAATATACAACAAATGGATGCATTGTAGCTTTATTGCTGGTCCAATGATAGGACTATACTTCATCTTGTGCAACAAAAGAATAGTTTTCTGAAAAATCGCACACAACAGCAATTTCTGAATCCTACAAATTTTCTTTGACATGATTTTTAAACAAACTTTGTTGTTTAGCTATGAAGTCATGGCGAAGTAAAACAGAAACTTTCTCACAAAATAGTCAGCTAATTCTGGGACAGTTTTTTGCAATATTTCTAAAGTACATCTGTCCACATTCATCCACTGGCGAAAAGTTAAGAGTCTTAATCAAATTTTTTTCAAAAACATTTTCTAGTAAATTTCTGATCACTTGAATTCCATGGTAGGATACACAATTACCCAAGTAGCAGTCAAGTGATGCTGGATTGCATACTATCTTTACAGGGACATCTATGTAATTTTTGATCTCACCATTAGTGATTGACGGTAGCCTGGCATTTTCAGTCATGAGTTTGATATTCTGATGTATTGTACACACACAAACTGCGTGTGTACCACTTTGGCCAGCTAGAACACATTTCTTTGGTAATTTCTTTGCACATTTTGAAAACCCCACATTTACATTTGGAAACTTTTCTTTAAATAATTTGTACACCTCCTTTAAATTATTTAGCACTAAACATTTGGAGACATGAATTTTTTGGCCAGTGCTGTCCTTTATGGAAACACATTCTTTCATCCCAGGCATGAGTCTGCTGACTTCATCGTTTTCATAAAATGTTTTTATTGTTTTAGCTCTTTCCACAAGTAGAGTTTTTCCAGATTTATGATCTGGAATAGATAGAATTCCTTTTTGTTTCAAAAGTTTCTTTGGCTGTCTTACCATGTAATTTGGTGCATTAAATTATTTCATAAAATTCTATTTTTTGTTGGTCAAAGTTTAAAATTTTGTTTTCAAGTGACCTAGAATAGCTTTTTCTTGGGATTTAATATCACTGTCGGATGATTCTGCATTGACAAGAAGTTTGCGCTTTACAGCAGAATTAATTCTTTTAACTTTTTCTGTTGAATATCGTTTAGATTGTGCTTTTTCCAGGTTGATAGGGGATTTTCCTAGGTCTTAGGGGGATTTATTAAGTATTTTTAAAGCTTCTGAAGGGAATGTTACATCACAATCACTATCTGAACATATACTGCAATCGTAACCTACACATCCTGGCTAGTGCTTGGAAAAACCTGGATCCTTTACTTCTCCTTTCTTCATCTTTCTCAGTTCTTTCCTACAACTGTCACAAACTTTAGCTGTCATTGATGTTTCAGGAAAAAGAGAACACACCCATGTTGTCACTGGTCTTAATCTCATCCTTACATGGGAGTGATTTGGTTTTTTAAAAGGATTCATACAACTAATGGTCCATTTTTTATCAATTTTAGAAATGTATCCCGAAAACTCTGCTTCATATTATCACTTCACACTCACAATTAATTAAACTATTCACATAAAAATTAACAGAAATAAATAACAAATATATAGAAGCAAGTTGTCTTCAGAAACTATGCTAGTAGACTGAGCCAAGTTCATTAGTGTGGAGCATCAACATAATTTCATGAGAGCATTGTTTATGGAGGGTCAATAAAACTCCCCTTTGTGCTATTAAAAGGTTTGGGTAAGAGGGTACTCCCATATCAACAACCCTTGAGTCACAACATGTAGAAGGAAAATTCCAATGGCTCATGTCAAGGGGAAGGGGGTGGGTTTAAGAATGGCAAGGCCACAAAGATAAGTGATAATTTTAAAGATTGATAGAAGAATGAAAATATTTTCTAGACCATACATTCTTTAAATATGGAAGAGGGAAAAAGAGGGATGGTTATAAATAATCAAGGTCAACTACTTTTTGCAGGACTGCAAGCTCAAGAAAGAAAGGCATGTGGGTGAGAAGAGGATAGCACATGGTAAGGAGAGCTGGGAAGGGGGAAGAGGGTCTTGGTGAGAGATTTGAGTTTACAAGGTGTTTTTTTTCAGCTGATTTTAAAGTATTCTCTGCATTTTGACAACTACATTTTAAACATACCTTTCAACATTACTATATTAACTAATCTTATTTCACAATACAGAGAAAACAATCACTATTCATATTCGGTTGGTATTGGTTTGAAATTATTTGATTAAAAATAGTGCTTTTCACATACCCCTAGGTTTAACCTAGCGATGATGCAAAGAGGATAAGGGATATAATCTTTAAAATATTGCACAAGAAATAAGCTGGGGAAAAAAAATGTTTAGATTCTATTTACAAATTCTGAACCCATTATTTTCTCTTGGTCAAATTCACTACTACCTCTCATATCTTATGATCCCACAAAAATACTTTATGGATAGTTACAGATAAATATAAACTAATTTTGAGAATTTTTAAAAATGTCAGTTTTTGAGAATTTGGATTGGATTTTTGAAAAATACTTTTTTTATTAACTTTATTGTGTTGCATATCAGATGAAAGCTCATTAAAGAAGCTTTAAAATGAGCCCCATTTGAGCTCTGTAAACAAATTAAGTCCTAACTCATTGTAATTTGAGAGAAACATGGTAGACAGGAAAGTGCTGGTTTAAAAAAAAAATCTAAGTCCTGTAACTATAGAATTACTTTATGTAGAGAAATTAAATTTTGCACTGATTATGTTCTCTATAAGGACTTAAAGTTTGCCAGGTTTCATGAAAATCAAAAGTGGTCAGCTCAAAAATGTTTCTTTTTTGTGTTGATCTGACATGGAATGACCCGGTAAATGATAGCTAGCAGGAGGTTCTTTATTGTAAACATTGGCTGAAAGTAATGTCAATCTATTTGGAAATTATTATTTTATTCTTAATAATTCTATTTTATCAAGAATAATTATTTCTGACTAGGTCAGACTTTAGTGACCTTAAGCCAATATTTGCAATACAAAATCTTGTGCTGGATGTCACCACCTCTCCTATCGTAGTTAGGGGATATTAGCGCCTACTCAGCCAACTAATGATGTAATTCAATAGGTCAGCATTATCATGGAGAAGAATAGGAAAAACCACATCCATTATACCATGATGAGATTTGAACCTTGAACTCTTATGTTATTCCAGTATAAAATGCTTGCTCAGACACTGTGATGTATTTTTTTACTTCATANTTTCAAATTACCTTTTGTCATTAAAAGATGAATAACTTATTTGTCTCCTTTTTTATTCAGATTCTACAACTGAATGGCAGCACAAAATGTTATGAGAACAATAGTTATTAACTCAATATGGATTCTGATGATCATGAGAATGCTATTAATACCATAAATGAATATTTCGAAAAAAATTGTGATGCTAAAAATACTCTGATAAAAGAAATACAGGACTGGTGTGATGATAACAATAATTCTATCACCTTTTTGTCAAATCAAACTTGTGAGAATGATCAAATACGCTTGAATCTAATCATTGGTGATGGGAATCATTTTTCAATTGTGTGTCCCCAAAATTATCCCAATCAAGAGGCTAACTTCTTTGTGGAATCTACTGTTTCCCTCCAACTGTGGTGTAATGAGCTGAATGAGTTTATATTTGACTCCACTGAAGTTCTGACATTAACTTCTATTCTGAACAAAGCTGTTTCAAGTTATTACAAGAAACTAAATGAGCCTATTGATTTATATTATTCAGAATCTGATCAAACAAGTGAAGAAGAATTAATGGAAGGGGAGGTTGAAGTGTACATGGAGTTGGATGATTCAGAAATTGACTTTTGTTATATGAAGAAAAAGTGGAAACAAAAAGAAACTCGACTTCGAGCAGAGAAAGCTAAAGAGCTGACATCTGAAGTTACTCAATCTGAAGAATGTAATGGATTAATTTCTGTAAAAGAGAATAAAAAGAGTAACCCTAATCAAATATTCAGCACCTCAGCAGCATCTGGGATATTGACTAATGATCTTATTACATTGTTAAAAAGTAAGGAAGACAATGGTATAAAAGTAAAACCCATAAATGACAATATATACCAGTGGTCTGTCAAGTTTTCCAAATTTGACGCTGAAAGTGCCTTGCACTGTGATCTTCAGGAGTTGAAGAAGAAACATGGTTATGATTATATAGAGCTGCAGCTGGAATTCACCATGGATTTATATCCCTTCTATCCTCCAATAGCAAAGGTGAGTCATACATAATTTCACTCCAAAACTATATCTTTTTGTCATTGCATACTAAAAATTTAAGTACCTACTCATGAGAGTTGGGGTAACAGTCTTGTTAAATGATGACACCTTGCAACATAATTTTGACAGACTGATGATTAATTTTGATGAAGCAAATTTTGAAAGAAGGTATATAAATTTATGTTTACTATCATTATCAGAATATTCTTGTGGAGTAGTAGGTGACCTGGCGGTCTAGGGGTAAGGTGTCAGACTACTGTGCTGGCGACCGGGGTTCAATCCTCGGTCCCGGCATAGATTTATCTGATTACCAAACCCTTCCTTCACCTTTGACAAGACATCTTGTAAATGTGGGGATTGCCAGGCCTCCACTGTGGTTTGGATTCCACGTTAAACTATAGGTCCTCCATTTCATCTCACAATCACCCTACCATTACACATTAGTGTAAGTGCGTATAACCCGAACGGGTAGTAAGACGCGGTGCTAATAATAATAATAATAATCTTGTGGAGTAACTGATTGATTTTCAAGCTATAAATGTAATTAATCATTAAATATTCATTAGTATCAGCATTGAAAAAAACCCAACCCAGCTGGATTATTATTATTATTATTATTATTATTATTATTATTATTATTACATATTTAATGAAATACATTTTTATGTAATCTGATTAAACCAATAATTCAAATATATTAATTATTTAGGATCCAGAGAAACATATTTTAATTTTAATATAGTGTTAGGAAAGCAGTAATAAGAGACATAATAAAGGAAAAAACACAATAATGCAACATTGTAATTCTTGGCAACAATAGGTCTAATGTGTAAGCTAGCAGGTTGGGAAAAAAAGACCATTTGTGAAGAAGGAATAGAAAGAGGGAGGAGAGGAGACCATGCATCACATTACTGACAAGCCAGTTGCAGAATTTGTTTGTTGCTTTCTTTACTTAAAGATAAAAGATAAGCACTTTTGTTTTCTCATTTGTTTTTTTGACAAAGTATTATTTCTAGGGCCTAAAATTTATATTTTATAGCTGGAATCTCAAAACTTGTGTATAACACCTTGTACAAATTAATGTATTATTATTGGGTTTGGTTGGGTGACCTGGCGGTCTAATGGTAAGGTATCAGACTTGTGTGCAGGGGGTCCGAGGTTCAATCCTCGGTCCCAGCAAAAATTTATTTGATTGCCAAACCCTTCCTTCATCACTGACAAGACGTGTATTAATTACAACTTATGAATGTGTGGAATGCCAGGCCTCCACCATGGTTCGGATTCCACGTTAAACTCTAGGTTCTCCATTTCATCTCACAATCACCCTACCATTACACATTAGTGTGTGTACAACCCAAACGGGTATGAAGACGCGGTGCTAATAATAATAATGGGTTTGAACCTAAAGGTTTTCAATAGAATCACTAACCATTTTCAAAAATTAATCATACGATTCCTATGTATGCAAAATATAATAAGTGGTTTCTTTTAAATAAAACCCAAGAGGTTTTTTTTAATAAAACCCGGGTGGTTTTTTTGGGCTGGGTAGAATTATAACAACCCTGATTACTAGTGGGCCTACCTAATAAAAGTAAGCAAAGAGCTAGCAATAACAATCTTGTTTATAGGCTATCATTTACAAAAAAAAATAGTTTTGTAGGCTACCTATAAAAAAGGTGCATTCTTCATTTAAATACTGTTTGTTTGGGAAACCAAAATCTTTTTCTGAATATAAGGGTTAAAGATGTATTAATGAAAAATATATAGGCTACCCTGATTTTGATAGAATAGCTGTTCTGGAGAGGGGGTCTTATTTTCTACCAGAATTCTATTATATAGTATTTTGGTAGGATAAAAGGCTTTTCAGAACAAACTTCTTACTGCTAATCTGGAAGGTCTTTGAAGGTATTTTATCTCACCAAAATACTATATACTAGTATTCTGGTACAAAATAAGGTCTTTCAGAATGTACTTCCTACCAAAATCATGCTAGCCTATAGCCTTAACTTAACTGATGTAGGCTATTTTAAATAAAATTATATACATTTCCACATACCAATAGTAGAAAATTAAGATATTTGGCACATAAAAAAATGCAGCTCCTATTGTTAATTAAAATAGCCTCTTTTACTATCAGGCAATACCCCAATTAAAATGCTCATCAAAAAAACAAAAAATAAGAAAGAAAAACAATATACTCTTAACAATTATTATTGGGGTGCACTGCTTAATTGAAACAGTGATCATTGATATAATTATTTATATTGACCACAATCAAATTAAAAATGATTACATAGGCCTATAAATTACTCCCCAAGTAACCTACTTGGTGACAAGTGTTGAATGTTGTTTAGAGCACGTATTATTTACTCACACCATCCCTTCCAAATTAATTTATAGTGAGGCGAATATTTGCCAATTTATGTTTTTAACCAAACCATCATATTATTATAGTGAAACTTGTGCCTTTAAAAACAAAATTTCAATGTGGGATTTCTTTCTCAAAAATCTACAAAATGTTAATGTTTCACTTTGCCAGCTATTTTGTTTTTTTACACATTATGATAGGCTGATTGATAACCAGGGCCCAGATGTTGATAACATATTAAAAAAAAATATTGTTTGTCACATACACTGCTCATAAGTCCATAATTTAACTTTACATGATCCCCCTTGGTGTAGAAATGTATATTTTATAGGTAATTTTTTGTTATTATGGAATCTTTTGGTAGTTTTTAGGCATGTTTGAATCATTTTAAGGCATTTGTGTTGAATAAATATATTTTTAAATACTATCACTATTCTATAAGTGTTTACATTTTTCCATCACACTGTTGCCAGATTGAGAAGAAAATGTAAGCCATAAGCATTGTATTCTCTTTGCTTGCATGGATGGAAAATACACATTCCTTTTGAAAGACTGTAAGTTGGATATGGTTGTATTGGGGGAGGCTGAATATTACTTCTAAAACAGATATTTGTAAATCAATATTATATTTAGCAGAGTAAGAGTTCAGATGTTAGAAACATCGTTGCATGGATAAGTTTTAGTTTAGATGTGAAAAGCATGTGTTTGATTTAGTTGTGTGCCTTTATTATGACTTAGTGTTCATATCAGGGTTCCTATGCATCATGGAAAACTTGGAATTTTAAAATATTTCTTCCAGACCTGGAAATGTTATGGAATTTCACATTTTTACGATCTTGGGATTTTTTTGTTGTTCTGGAAATTTCTTTGTCCACCCCCCACCCTTTTTTAAACAGGTCAGTAAATCAGGAGGAAACAGGAGTAAGTCATTAGATGAGATTTCTAAAAGATCTGAAGAAATTCATAAGGTGTCCGAATCCCTTTAAATTTTGTATCAAACTATTGAATCATTCATTAATATAAAACTAGTTTGTATTATTGTCATTTTTATAAATCTTATTTTGTTTTGTAATTTACATAACATAAACTAACATGTACATCATGAACAGTGAGAGTTGGTGTATTTAACGTCCACTTTCTAAACCAACTAATCATATGTGCACATGACGTATAAACTAATATCAAGAACAGACATAACATCCAGCCCCTGACCATTGATTCATCACTTTGAAAGGGGAAACCCACATTTCACCAATGATTATTTGCAAGTGAGTTTATGTTATGTTTTAATTATTTGAATAACTCATTGTGTCAGGAAATACATTAAAAAAATAATAAACGGTGTGGAAAGGTTTAGATATGGGAGTTAAGCGCCTGCATTAAATAAAATAAAATATGTAATGATGTGTATTTTACCATTATTACTTTATACTCTTGTCCTTGAGAAATCGTAGAAAATCCTTGAAAAGTTCTTGAAATGTCATGAAAATATTTTCATAATTTGTTTAGGAACCCTGGTTCATATTCTTGTGTCATTTTTTGAAAACTTTAAATTATTTTTTAGAACTTTTAAGTCATTATTTGATCATTTTTCATAAAAGTGTGATGGACATGGCAAAAAGATGCAAGAAACAAAACAAAAAAAGTATTTTATTTTTTCTAGATACTTCGCCCACGGTTGCAGAGTTCTATGATGCTCCGAGTAGCCAACATGGAAGTATTAAAACTGTCCCGCTGGAACCCGGCCCGCAGCATGGAATCGGTCCTACATGAGATCAAAGAGTATATAAGCACATGGGGTAGAGTTGACCTACTATCCCCAAGAAATTGTCCCCTACAACACACACAAGGGGCCTACATTAACTTAGAAAGGCATGTCATGCTACTGGCTTGTATTTCCGAGATGTCGATTCAAGACCTTACCACTTTTCACACGTCAACAAAGACAAAACATAGTGATTATAGTAGCACGGCTGTTTCTTCTAAAATGTTCCCTAATTTTGATGTTGATATCTCACTAAAAAAATATGGAGCCAATTGCCCTCATCTTAGTATAAAAAAGGAGTTGCCAAAAGGGGTCGGCTATTCGCAGCCTCACCAGCCATCTTGGGATATCAATAGTTTTCATGCTGCCCATCGAGAGAAAAACAATCAGCTCAGTAGATTGTTGAAAACAATCCTGGAAGAGTTAAATACACAACGTTTGAGTCTCATGAGTATCAATAAGGATGTTGTTGATTCACAAATACTCAACACCAATGGTGTACCCATCTCCACAGAATTCAGTCAACAATCAAGTGAGTGTTCAAAACATAGTTGTAAAGGTGAGAAACCTCATATATACTTTCGTGAAATTTTAGAATCGTCATCACTTTTTCATTTCCTTGCCTCACAACTTCAAGTAGATTCATTCTTGGAAGTCACACATAATGCAGAGTTGTATACTTCTATAATCAATCTCATCAAAGAGATATCATGCTGGCCACAATTGGTATCTTTGCTCTGGACGTTGCCAAATCAAACCCATAACATTTATAAACTTATTTGCAGAGTTAATGAAATGGCTCAGGTTGTAATAGAGAAGGTTGATAAATTGTTAACACATGATGATCAAAGGGTTTCGTCTAGTGAAGGGAAGAAATTGGCAACTGTTGAAGGTGGTTTGGAGAAAAAATTAGTCGAAATTTTGCAAGATGTGTGTCAACATGTGAAGGTATCTTTAACTCAATATGAAGCACCAGTCAGTAAGGAAAGTGATACACCAGGACCGTCTAGTACTGTGCAGATCAACCCTTCGTCCACAAACTCTTTTTGTCACACATACACAGCTGCACTCAAAGACATGCAGTTTCTCACTTGTGACATTGACATAGATGGAGCAAACGCCCATTGGTTTAGCTCCACATTTAAAAAGAGCTTACCCCCTTCTTCTTCACAAATAATGAGAATCGTTCAAGAAATGGCCTCCTTGTCAACGTCTTTGCCTTTAGATTCATCTTCAGCTATATTTGTTCGTACAGATGATGCTAGATTCACACTGATGAGGGCACTTATTATTGGCCCTGAAGGCACCCCTTATTCTGGGGGCTGTTTTCAATTTGACATTTTCTTACCATCATTATACCCTTCGGAGCCACCTAAAGTCCACTTCTGCACGACTGGCCATAGTAGGGTCCGATTCAACCCTAACCTATATCATGATGGTAAGGTATGTCTGTCACTACTCAACACTTGGCCAGGGGAAAAGTGGCATAAGGATACCTCTACTTTGCTCCAGGTACTTATATCTATACAAAGCTTGATCTTTGTGCCAGAACCTTTTTTCAATGAACCTGGTATGGAGCATATCCTTGGTACTAAGAAAGGCAAGCAAGAAAGTGACGAATACAGCGATGATATCTTGGTTAAAACAGTCACACACGCAATGATAGGGCAGTTGCTATCCCCCAGCCCCGGTTTTGAAGAAGTCATCAAGAAGCATTTTATTTTAAAGAAGGACGACATTATTAGGGAACTAGAAGGCCACCATAAACGCAACTCATCACAAGCACTAAAACTGCAGTTGACAATTCTTAAGAAAGAGTTTAGCAAACTAGAGTAGACTGATCAATTTTATAACAATAGGTGGTTATATAAATAAGTAAAAGCTAATAAAGCAGAATATATTTGGTATCCATAAATTAAAAGAAAAGTAATATTAACAAATTGAATTTAAAGAAACAATGCTTTATTATGGGAAATACTAATTATAATGGAAAAATTGTGTCATTCGGATACGAGAAAATTTCCTGAGCTAAATTCAGCTTGGAGGCTATCATTTGTACATTCCTGTACTGAACTAGCAAGTGCTGTGATATGATAAAAAGACTTAACACTGTTGTTTTAATGCACATATCTTGAATATACATTCATAACTATATTTTGAGAAAGCACGATGAAAACCCTGCTTACATTAATAAAAATCAACATATAGGCCTGATTATTGTTTATGATGGTTTGTTTGTGATTGCTTTAGAATAGGTAACTATACTGTAACCTAACATTATTTTGAAATGTGTTTTCCATCATGCATCTATATTTTATTCCTCCAAACATTTTTTTCTTAGACCTTTGCATGCCAAATTATGTTTAAAATATTCTTATTATGTTTCAATTGTATTATGACTCTTCATAGTGGAGGAAATTGTTGCTCAACTATTGAGGAAAACTGTGATGTTCTCAACTGGTACAAAATAATTAAATGCGCCACAAGTATAAGAGCAAATAAAATGCTGGGCTTGGAAGCCCCATTTTGATTTCCTTATAGAATTTTTTCTACTATTATTTTTGTTTGATTATTCAGTAGTGGCAAAACCGAGGGTGGGTGCATGGGGGGGGGGGAGGGGGGGCCCTACTCCCCTGGAAAGGAACTCCCGAGATATATTTAAAATCCTCTGATATTGCACATGAAGTTGAACGATGGCCTTAAATCAAACTCCAAATGGCTTCTAAATCCATTTAAATTTATAAAATTTGCCAAAAACGACTACAAATAGCTTTTAGGGGCATTTGTCAGAAAAAAGTAGACAAGTCTAGGCAATCTAAATAGCTTCTAGGACAATCCTAATTTTAAAAATTTCTAAGGGAAGACCAAATAGCTAAATAAAATATTTATTTTTTTAGAATGTTCACGCAATGATCACTCCAAATAGTTTCTCAAAGTGTTAAATTTCCCAAAAAAATGTATTTATTATTATTATTATTATCACCACGTCTTCCTACCCTTTCGGGTTGCACAATTTGTCTATTCTTGAGGAATCTGATATTAAAAATTTACCAGCTAAGAGAACCATTCTAAATAGCTTCCAAGAAGATCCAATTAATGCCTGACAAAGACCATTTCAATTAGCTTCTAGAAGCATCCATATTTTAATCAAATTCAAGAGAGAGCCTTTCAAATAGCTTTAAGGAAATCTTAATTATTTTTAAATGTGTGTGAGGACTATTAAATAGCTTCTAGAGGCATCAAAATTTCCTAAAGAGGGCAAAAAGCTTCGAGGAGAAATAACATTTTAAGAGAGGACTTCTCTAAGTAGCTTCTTTTTTTATGGCAAAAGAGGGGAAAGGGGGTCACTGCCCCTCATGGAATAGATTAGAGCCCCCTTTTACATCTATTTCATACCTGATATTATCAAATATGAAGCTGAAAGACTTGTATCAAACTACAAATAAAGTTTAAAGGCAATCAATTTCAAAAAAATTGCCAGATAGGACTACTACAAATAGTTTCTAGAGGCATCCACTTTTAAATAAAAAGCTGTGCATTACAAATAACTTCTAAAAGCATTCAATTTTCAAAAATATCTAGGTGAGGATTATTCCAAATAGTATTTTTTTTAATTACTGGAGAAGACTACCTCAAATAGTTTCTAGAGGCAGGGCCGTGCTATGATACAGAGAGGCGGCGGCATAAGCAGCAAAATCAAAGAACCATTCAATAATTTAAAATCTTTACGCAACACTTTTCTATATTGGTCTATGTTATTCTGATATTGATGTATATGATTTATCGCAAGCCTAAGTGCTTTCGGTACCCTGTGATTTCGATTTCTGGTGCAGGTGCATCGTTGGCGAGCGCTCGCCGAAAGAATTTTGATCTGACAATGCGAAGCAATTATTTTTGTTTGTAATATACTGCGCGGCCACTCCTAAAAGCTGAGGTGGCAATTATCACAAAAGACAATTGCACGTGTTAGGTGTTGATAGCTCTGCTTTGAGATTATAATTATTTACAATATTTGATTTTAATGTTAGTTTGTCTCGAGAAGTGGCAAGTGGCTGTGCTGTGTTTAAATCAGTAAATCAGATATATAGTATAATCTGTATCAGTATAACATTTTTGAATTCATACTAATTCAGGTTTTTGTTAAAAAATTATATCAAGAAAGAGAATTGTTGTTTTTTACAGCAATTGTAGTTACTTATTTTCATTGAAAATTATTATTTTATGACAATAGGAACTCAAATTAAAAAGTAGCATTTGCAGGTGCTGAACGTGTGCCTGTGTGATAGAGTTATTTAGGTAATATTGGGCTACTTTTGTGTTCTGTGTGTGATTAAGAGTTGCTTAAGAAACACTTGTATTTGCCTACTTTTGCATTCGTTATTTATTGCTCTATTTTTACCAAATTCATATACGTTGAAGTGGAGACAATACAATAAGTTAAAAGGCATATGTCAAAACGGCTGCTAGCTGTCAATTTGGCAGATATTCATTATCTATTTATCTATCTTCCTAGTATTGCAATTAATTTATATTATTTTATCTACCCTATTTTAATAGCATGATAAGCATCATCATATTAAAATAGTTTAAATTTTCAAAATAAAAATAGTATTGGTACATTTTGTGCAGTTAAAAAAAACAATTGAAGTTTATTTTAGAGAATAAAACATTCAAGGGGTGGAATTTCGAAGATTTGCATCATACTGAGAAAATCTACCACATAGCCCTGTCTAGAGACATCTAATTGTTGAAAAAATCAAGGTGAGGATCACTTTAAATAGCATTGAGGGGCATCCAAACTCCAAAAATTATAAAAGAGGACCACTTTAAAAAGCTTCTAGAGGAATCTACTTTATAAAACATTCAAGGTAAGGAGTACTTAAGGAGGCATCCAATTTTGTTTTAAAAATCTGAATACGACTACTTCAAATAGCTTATAAAAATATAATTTTCAAAAATAGGGGAGGAGGAGAACTTGAAATACCTATTAGAGATATCCAATCTTCAAACATTTATCGGATTAGGGGTTGGAAGGCAAGTCACAAAAAACTTTTTTTTTTCTTCCATCCCCCTTACCCCCGTCCACACCCAAATAGGTATATCTGCTGCCACTGAGATTATCAGTGCTCCCAAGGGAGATTCATGCTAATGGCTAAATATGAACATAAACTTTGAAAAGAGTTAATTTTGAGTACATTGGTCAAGGAAAATGATATAGTTAGTCATCTAGGAAATAAATTTGTCTTAGTCACTTTTTATCTAAACACTATTTTTAATAATATTCACTATGTTAATATATAACAAATTGGGTGGTTTGATTTATTGAATGTAGTCAATTATGATCCGAGTTTTAGCCTTGGAAAAGTTGGAATTTTATTTTGTGTGTGTGTTTATGTTAACCCCCCACCAGTATTTGAATAAGAGCTCTCTGTTTACAGACTCGATTATATTAATCGTATCAAGAGTGAATAGCATGTGAATGGTGATTTCATTCAGGAAGGACCTTTTTGAAAATACCTTTTTTTATTGCGGTTAATATTGATAACAATTTACTTAATTATTAGTGTTATTTTCAAATTATTTATAGATGTCAACTATGATTGTTACAGAACACATAACTTGGCATGAAAAAGTGAAAGTAGAGATATATTAACTTTTCTCTCTGTCCTATGAAAATTGGTCTGTACATACAAGTACCGTGAGCAACCCCAATTTGGTAACCACTGGTATTAAAATAATTATGTTTTCTTTGTGAATGGATTTTTAATTCACAATAATAATTGTTGTAATAAACAAGTCTGTTAAACTAATGGCTACACAAATTAATTTTTGAATGTAATACAATCACAAGAAATGCCTTCCAACAGTATATTTAAACAAGTGTGTTAAGTTTATTATAATTTCAGATCTTAAGTTGGAGTTTGATAAACTTGATCTGAACTACATTTTAATTTATCTCTCATAAATAGTCAAGGACTTAAGTTTTGAATGACATTAGTTTATGCTACTCGCTTCAATGGTTGCATGGTCTAAGGCGTCACTCTTACAATAGACTAGGACTACCGATGACAGGGAGAAGGGTTTAGAATCCCAATCAGGTGTTTTGAGGGTGGATTTTCCAAAATAGTTTTTCATGTAAATGTGGTTAGACTTCCTCTAAATACAATCTTACCAATTCTAACCCATTAGCATAAGAATTTCATAGGCGTACAACCCAAATTGGTAAAAAATGCAATGATTTAAAAAACATATAGCTATTATCAACTAGAGGTGTGCCAAACTTGGAACATGCAAAGCAAAGTCCAAGATAAGTTTTTGATATTACTTTTAATTTTCAAATGTTCTATTATGTGCACCAGGATAGAGTGAATAAAAAATAAATAAAGCACACTATTATTTTATGCTTACATGTCTGAAATTATATATGCTTACCAATGTCATTCAATCATTAATTGTTGTTTTAAAAACTATGTTGAAATATGTCATATAAGATATTCCAAATCTGTTCAGTAATAATATTGAACTTTTCTTCTAAATGTTTAGAAGCAGCTAAGGTTATTTTGGATGTCAAAGCATTTAGACATTTTGAAGCTTGCACACACCTTCTCAACAAACATTATCAGGTATAACCAAAAATAACTGCATTTTTATTACAAATAAGTCAAAAATCATTTTTCCTATATACATCTTGATGCTAATTCCACGTTGTGCCTTTCTATGATTTTTTTTTCATAAACTTTTTCACTAAATCAAAACAATAGATTATATTTTATTAATGTATGAACCCTGTGTAAATACGGATAACATTTTATTTATGGTTATCAATTCACTATATTTATTGTAAGTTTAAACATACATTTTGATGGTTTTTAGTTTCTTCTTACTGGAACCTGATTTTATACTTAATTATATATCATATGGAAAAATAAATAAATGCATTGCTAAATTAATTTTCTCTAGTGATTTTTCCCAAATAGTCTTGAGTGATTATTTTGTCTTAATTGGCTTATTTTCAACACAAATATCAGGGGTAGGATTAATTTGCTAACTTAAACAGATATATGGGGTATTCTTAAGATCTTGTTAACAAAGTCAACACACAATATATTTTATCTATATGATATACCGGCCTAAGTGCACAAAACTAGATGAACAAGCATTTCTTATCAGTGTTTAGATACCTTCAAATGTACTTGGATCAAGAAAAACAAGTTTTATATATTCGCCCTCGCATATTAGCATCTATGAAGCTCAAATAAATAAAAAGCTTACATCGATTGTCAGGTTAATTTAGTTTGTTTTTAAGCGACAGGGTGGTCTGAGTTAAAATCCCAGCTGGATTTACAAATGCCACTTTTACACTAACAGTTTTCTATCTTCCTCCTAACCCCATAAATAACTCCATGGTGTGAGCCCTCAAGGGAGCTACACTGACCGAGCAGCCGCCGCCCTTAGCAATGATAGTATTAACATTTGGGGATAAAGGGTGTCATGTGGTCAGGATGAGGGAGCCCTCCAATCTTAGTTTCCTAAACTGGAGCTGCTGTTTCTTTATTCAAGTAGCTCATTTGTTCTCACGAGGCTGAATTTGACCATTGTTCCAGACCCACTGCATATGATAAATTTTGGAAGTGCTGAAGATCAAACCTGGAGCCTCTGGATCTGTATCCAGGAACTCTTTACTTGACCTCAGATAGTTAAATTGTATATTAGTAGGCCTACGCAGTCAAACTAAAATGGAAAAAGGCAATTTTAACTCTGAATGACAAGCGAAATGGAAAGTAAAATTAAATGAGACAATAAGACTTTGTGGATATATTAACAAAACCCTAGTTTTTGGTAATACTTTATTTAAATCAATTATACAGTATACGTTATCATAAAAGCTGGCAGTAGACTTATTATAAGAGTAAATAACACAGCTAATATATATATATATTAAAAATCACATTAAGTTATATTAACATGGGGATATATCAAAATGTAAGACTCTTATAAAATACAACACAACATTAAAATATCATGAGTTGATCAGGCTAGATACACATTCTTAAATATCACACGGTGTAAGACAATAATAAATAAGGAGATGCTACTGTAAAGTGGAGGTTACATACACTACTCATCACAAGACATTGCTAGAATAGTCAAGTATCTTAGATTATGGTAGGCAGGACATGCAACGCGAATGAAAGAATCCACAACCGTGTTCAAAGTATTTGAGTGGCAAATCCAATGGAAAGGGAATATTGGGAAGAACTAGATGATAACATTAGAATGTACCTGAAAGAGACAGGGTGTAATGAGGTGGACTGGATAGAACTAGCTCATGATGGTGATAGGCTCTAATGAGGAAAACTGGATAGAACTAACTCAAGATGGGGATAGGGTGTAATGAGATGGACTGGATACAACTAGCTCAGGATAGGTGGCATACTTTAGTGCATGTGGCAATGGACTTTGGAGTTTCTGATGATAAAGAGTAAATTATTTTACATTTCAGTATGCTAACAAAAATGTGTGTTTTTAACCAAATTCTAAAGAAGTACCAATTCAGAAACCAAAGAATAATAATCAGATTTTCATGTTACTTACTTTGTATTCATTACGGTTTCCAGCTTATGGCCTGGGTCAGTTTTTTATTCAAGCCATTTATTTCTCCACTACCGGCTTGCCAGGCTTATCGTAACTTCATATGCCTTATAATCTGACTTAAGAATAGGACAGTCACAATATTCAGTCCCCAGACATTAATTTATCAATGTGAAAGGGTAAACCCATATTTCATCAATGATAAATTTTTCGGCCATGCCGAGAGTAAAACTTGGGACCCATAGCTTAGTATGCAGACATGCTACCAACTAAGCCAAGGAGTCAGATTGATCACCATGTTGATTAATTGTAATTTTTTTAAATAATCTGTATTAATGAGGATGGACTTTTAAGAAACCTTGAATAATGTCAATTATTTTGTATACATATAGCCCTATTTAAGACGTGTATTCCAACAAGATATACAACTTTGTCATTTTAAGCTACTTGATCGAACGTTTGTAAAAACAATGGTAGCAATTGAAACTTTAGTTTGCAGACTTCATATGGGTTTATAATGATGTAATGTGAATGTGAAATAAATTATTTTATTAAGTACCCCTATATTAATGGTTATAATTATTTTAAAGACGTATTTTCTAATCAGGACTAATTTGGTACTAGTAAAGCATTAGCAATTTACTTTAATAATCAATATTTGGATGTAGTGAATTGGTACACCTCTACTAATAGTTATTTTTCAGGGGAGTAAGAATACTTGATACAAATTGGATATAGGTTGAAACCATTATTTTAATGTTAAAAGAATAATGTAAATATTGGTTTATCATACTAAATTAATTCCTAAGTTGCTGTAGAAATTATAAATACTAAGTAAATGTAAAACAGGTTTTAATAATATATCATAACAATCATACATTCAATGGAGGGGTAAGTTAGTGTTTTGTGGTTTAGTTTTTCCCACAACAATGTTTGGCAAAATCATTACACTAAGTAGTATCAGACCTCTTAAAAAAATCAATTCCACATACAATTTTTTGTTCCTTTTTTTTCTATTTCAAGTCTGCTATGTTCTTAAATATCTTTGAAGTTTCAAAACTCTCATCTCAAACACAAATATTGAGTTTTTCAGTGTTGTACCTTAGTTGATGAAAAGTTCAATGAAAGTCAAACCCAGAGTGAAAATGATGGCCAAATATTTGTCTTAAATAAACCTCAATGCTTCTGTCCTAAATCTGCATTAAAAGAAAAATATGTATTGTAATTAAGTTAGAGATTTCAACAAATCGTAAGCAGGCTTAGTCTACGAAGCTCTGATTGATTTTCCATTTTATGAAGCCTCCATAAGTTGATTATAAATCTAAATGTTAACAGTTGAAACACACCACCCATATTAACAATAATACAAAATATGTTATAACTACAAATTATGTAGAATAGTTATATAAAGATAGCCAAAGCGCAGGCCTATAAACTTTTAATATAAAATAGCTTTTCAGACTATTGTATTACCACAGTAGAAAGTAGAGAATATATAATTATGTCTATCAAAATGACATAGCTTTTTAATGCAATTGCAAAAATAATACGATTAAACATATACTTAAGCTTTAAATCAGATCTAAATTAAAGCACAATTAGAGTGCACTCTTATGCAAAGTGAATGATTGTATGCTTTTAATTTGAGAAATTTCCTTCCAGGTTTTTCAGAGCAAACAAAAAATCACATGAAATGTAAATAAAATTAATAGTTTACACAGGGTTAGGCTTGTCTACTCCGTATATTGAAAATATCTAAAAATTCAAATGACTTTTTAGAATGACCATGACTTCTCACTAACTTTTAACCTGTCACAATAAATTCCCTGATCTTACACGATATTCCAAGTGAACATCAACCCCTGAAACTATAGTAAAAAAGTTGTAAAACCCAAAAATTTTCCTTGCTTAAAACTAGTCTACATACTCTGTACTAGAGTATAATGGAGATTGACTCTATGATAAAAGATTAATGTGTAGGCCTTCCTAAGGACTGCCAATCACTAGTAAACAAATGAACGTGTATCAAAATAAAATCACCTAAGGCAAAAATGTCTATCTTTAAAGTGAAATTGTGAAAATATTTACTCTATTGAATTTTCTGAAATTATTTACATTCAATGAGTTTGACTGTCTGAAGCAATATCAATTCTTACTAGTCTAGTTTAAAAAAAGCCATGCAATAAAGGAGCTTAGGACACAGAACTAAAGAGAAAAGTACAATTTGAATTCCTTACAAAATTCTACAATTGACAGGTTATTAATCATGAAATTAAAATTTGTATTAATGTAAAAACAACTAAGTTTAATAACCTATAGGAAATATTGAATAAAATATGTTTACAAAAATTACATTTTGTGACTTACTTAGCCGACAAAATTACTTTTTATATCATAACCAAGAATAACTTTTAAAGCAAACTATTAATATGAAGATTAGGTTAAGTGTTAGGTTATAAGAAGCAATGCTTAAAATGCTTGATTATTTTGTATTGTATTCTTCATACCTTGCCATAAGTTAATTTTGCTATTTAATTTATCAAATGCCATAAAGGGGAGTCAATCAATGATATATCTCTAAAAATATAATTTTCAAAAGTTTTGTGAAAGAAAGTTTGTTATAATTAAAATGTGGGAGATTGTTGACTAGATCCTAGCCATGTATGAATTTTCAGTAAAGCTAAGGACCATTGGATCAGATATACATATTTGTTTGAATTTCTTTGTATTTCCCAGTGGGGCCCATATCAAAGACCTCGCTATTGTAACACTTGTAAATGAAGGATAAAAAGAAAGGGACTAGGAGCCATTAAATCCCCTTGCCTCTTAAGTTACCCTGGGATGTATTTATGGACTTTGGCGGGAGTCTCCTCTAGTTTTACTGATGTGCCATTAAGTTGCCTCACTTCTTAAAAGTCAATTAACTTAGGTATTCACCAAGCAATTAATGAAACACATTAACAATATGTTAATGACCAAGCCTAAGATTTAAATTAAATGTCTCGGCAGTTAAGTTTATAAATTACAACTACTAAGCTGTATATATTGAACCCATCTCTATGATAATTCGACTTAGATATAATCAAAGGCAACAATTTTAGGACTAGATCCTTCAGACTATACAGGTCCCAGTCATTTCAAAGAACAATAAGTGGTACGATTAGTGACCATTTTTAAAACATTCCAGGACGATCAGTTTCCTGGTTCCTTGCTTTTTCAAAAAACATAGCATCAATAAGGAAACAAGCTCCCAGCATAACTGCTTTCATCCTTACATCCAGGTCCATAGGAAAAGTGATGCCAAAGTAGTCCGCATCGGTGAATGCCTCCCTGAGCAAACCTGCCCACTGCTTGGAGATCTTGCCAACCTGCGTTACTCCATCCAACGCCAACACCTTGAACTCAACATCTCCGCATATGCTAAATGTGCAAATAGGACCTTCAATCTTAAGAACATCATCACCAGCAGCGTTCTTTATGGTGAACAAAGGGGTGCAGATGCTCCACTTCTGTTCTATGGAACCTATCACATTTCCTGGTGGTGCAGTTACTTCCATCGACTGCAGGCAGCAGGGGAAACAGCATGAATCACAGGCAAGAGGCCTGTACAGGTGAATCACCTCGTTCTTGTAATTATCCAGGATCTTCATGTCGAATGGACGATTCGGTCCACAGCAATTCCTAGTCAAGCAATCTGTATCTTCTACAGCATAGTACATTTTCTGTCCAACACTGTTTTTGATAGTGAACTTATTTTTAGTCTCAAAACCAGTAAATGCTTCTAGAAGCTCAACTTTCTGATGAACCAGCAACTGGTCAATCATAGTCAGGTATTCAAGCCCTGGTGGAGTGTTGGGTATACCTTGAGGCATGTTCATCCAACCTTCTAGCCCTCCAGGTGGTCCAGGGGGTGGACCCATACCGGGCTGAGTAGAAATCGGTGGTTGCCCAAACCCTGCTGGCTGAGGGTAGCCAGAGGGAGGTTGGTACCCTGGTTGAGGCTGGTAACCTTGACCTGGAGGTTGATATCCACCAGGTTGATACCCTTGAGCTGGAGGCTGGTAGCCCCCAGGTTGATACCCTTGGGATGGTGGTGGGTAATTACCAGGTTGGTACCCTTGGGATGGTGGTGGGTAGTTACCAGGTTGGTAACCTTGCGGCTGGAAACCCATTGGAGTGCCCCCTTGAGTAGGAGCGTATTCACCTGCATATCCTTGCTGAGGTGCGTAGGACATGACTATTATTATTTTAAAATTTTACTTTCACAATAATTTTTACTTACATAAATTAACGATTAAATTGTACCAGAAACTTCACTATAACTTATTCAAAATCAAACGGAACCAATTACCAATAGAACTTAATTATTGAGAATGTCACATCAATCTCAATCTAAACATAGAAAATGGGTTTACCCTGTCTATCCGCCCATGACGTAATCTATAATCACAGAGTAACAGACGAGCTTTGCCGTGTGTACTAATAATCTCTGGTGTGTACTGTGTAGACGAGGGCTAAAAAACAGACAAATAGTAATAAGCTTTTATCGGCGAGTACTACTTAAATGTTTTAATATTGTAACAGCGCTTGAGGTGAGTGCTATTGTAACTAAATATCTTGCTTGCATGCTGGTTTAAAAGCCTAATTAATTTTAATCCATTCTGCAATGAAAGTAAGAAACTTGAATTTTATTAAGGTACCTGGCCCAATTAAGGCCGACCCTGGTTTTTTCAAAAGGTTGGCCATTTTGACTATAGGCTGCAGCACTGATACTATTCCACTCACCATACGAGGATGTGGCATTAATCAGAACTTTATACATCCACGTGAACGTCACTAGACAGTTAATCTTGTTGTTATATTTGGTATGTAGAAATTAGTATAATTTAAGTACTATATGTATCGCAAGTGTATTGAATGAATTCTACTTTTCTTTTTTATTCAATGCTCTTTAATTACGTATTAATATAGCACTTAGTTTCGAACCACATCATTTTTAATGTGTAACAATGTACACAAAATGTAGTGACCCTAATAAAGCCATTGTTGTTTTTATTTTGCACCAGCAATGGCTTTATTAGGGACCATGAGGCTTACATTTATTTTGCAGTTACTTTTGCTTTCCCATTGGTAGAAACATGCAGTAAAGAACGTTGTGTGTTTGAGGCACATAGCTAAGAGGGCAGGATAGTATATGGTATCCAAACACCCTTACTTCACGACCATCCCACCCCTCACAACACCTCGAAAACTCTTTTCTGTTCAATACAAAAAATTAAAGTTGCTTAGGAAAAATAATATTAAATTACTGTCAACGCTAGTCAATAATAGTTGATTAATGTACAAAATACTTTCTAGTGTCATTGAATTTTCAAAGATTTCCCAAGAATAAACTCCTAGACCTTAGCTTTTTAAATGCTGGTGGTATTTGTGTCACTGGGGCATTTTAATTTGACAATATCACACTACATGCCAACATATATACAACTTTGGTTTATGGTGTTTTTACAACTGTTGGGTAGGAATCTTTATAGCGTTTAATTGTGACTTTTAAATCTTGTTGCAGTCAACTATGAATGAAGACAATTTAAAAAAGTAGTGAGCACATTGGAATGAAGATCAGATGAAAGATGCTTCTTGTTGCAGTCAACCATGACTGAAGAAAATTTTAAAAAGCAGTGAGCCCATTGAAATGAAGGTCAGATGAAAGATGCAGTCCAGGTAGTAAGAAATGAACTATATGTGAACCAGGCATAAAAGGACTTTGGTATAGCGCCGGACTCTTAGAAACTATCTGATTTCAGGCAAAACTAACAGAGCATAAAGGAGAAATTCTGTAATTACTCCACAAGAAGAAGAAGAAGATCTATGTTCAAGAATTTTTTGTTTGGCAGATATTGGTATGCCATTGACAAGTAAACTTTTGAAAGTATGTATTTTCAAATTTTGCCATGAAAAAAATATTCAGCATCCCTTTAACCTAAATTAATCAACAGCAGGTCGTAAATGGCTCTAGTGTTTTTCATGACGATGTCTCTAAACTAATAACACAAAGCTTGAATCCAGGAAGAGCATCAGAACTAGATCAAGTTGTGGTTTCAGATTATTATAATAAATTACGAGTTATGTTAGATATTGATGTTGCGGGGAAACTACAGAATCTATACAACATAGATAAGAAAGGATGCAGGCTAACATTGCATCATAAAAAGAAGGTTTTAGCTCGTAAGGGAATGAAAATAGTCCACATTGTAGCACCTGCACACGCTGAAAATGTGACATTGGTGGCATGCGGCAATGCAACAGGTCAGGCAATCCCACCAATGATTTTATTTAAAGGCCAATGGAAAAAAAACCAAGCGGGAGAAAATGTACCTCCCGGTACCAAAATGGTAATGACACTCAAAGAAGTATGATGGGTGGGGTGTTTGCAAAATGGATAAAGCGCTTTGCTGAATTTAAAGTTGGGACTGGGCCTACATTATTAATTTATGATAGTACATCATTCCATTTTAATATCACTGTAGTAAAAGTGGCAGAGAGACATAATGTTACAAGCTTTTGTCTTCCAATTAACACAACACATGAGCTCCAACTCCTAGACAAATCTGTCTTCAAATAATTTGAATGTTATTGGGATAAGGAAGCTCTAAAATGTTGGATGTATAATCAGGACTGGATTGTTTTGGGGAAAATATTTTCTGCTGTTAGGTTGAAAGCTATGTCGGCAGTTAACCTCGTGTCAGGCTTCCAAGCCACGGGTATATTTCCCTTTAACCCTGACGTTTTTCTCGAGATGGCATTTGCTCCATCTGTTTTGACTGATTGTGCCGTGGTAACTATTTATAAAAAGCCATTAACCGTCACTTCGAAAGACAATTTTCTGGCTTCAAATCCACAGAAAAGGAAGACAGGGGAGAGAAGAGAATTACACAATCATAGTTTTGATAGTGACTCCAACTATGGTCTCTATGAGTCATCTGATATCGACTTGTCATCTTGTCTTTCATTTCAATCTGCAGAAGATCCTGTTACACTTCCAGACCCTCCTGCCCATGCCCATACTTTACAAGACACAGCCATACCTTTCTCAGAAATCTTATCCACATCGAAGCTCAAAATCAAACTAACTTTTCGTCGAAAAGCCATTAATTCAGAAGCCCAAAGATTGGTGAAATCTTTGTTTCATGATAAGGGGGGAAAAGCCGCCAACACTGCCAAGAGTATTAAAACTTCATCGAGCTTTCCAGCAAAACAAAGTGGGCCTGAACAAAAACTAAACCAAACACCAGCAAAACCCCAACGCTGAAGAAGAGACCCGAGTCATCACAGTCCTACAAATATCAACATACAATCAACAAATTCACAGCATTCAGAAATCTGGTATTGTTTCATCTGTAAAGAAGATCGGGTAGAGGATATGAGGCTATGTGTTAGATGTTTTAAATACGCGTATGTTCACGAAGAATGTGTAGGACTTACTAAAATGGACAAAGCCTCTTTCGTTTGCCTTCGTTGTGGACTATTTTAATTATTTTGCTTTTGGGATTTATTCCATTTAAATAAGTAACTTAGGCTATCTTATTTAAGCTATTAATATACACTAAAACCTATCGGAACTTTTAATGGCATTGTGTTAATTAAATAAAGTAAGATAATTCATAAAGATGGTTTAGAATTTACTAATATGGACAAAGACACACTTTTGAATTAGTTTATTTTAATTTCGTCAATTTTGCTTATTTTAATAAGAAACTAATTATCTTATTTAAGAACATATTATGCACCAATATATTTTCAAATTCTTAATGATAAGTTAGTGTGCTAGATATTTCAAATGCGGCCATGGGAAATCTGTAACATGTACTAATATGAACAAAGACAATTTCATCTACCCTTATTGCAACTCAGTTTAGATATTTTTGTCTAATTAAGTCGATTAACCTTATCATGGCCTTAATTAGGCCAGTAACCTTAATAGTTTTTGTTACAATGTCCTAGTGTGTCGATGCATCACCTTACCTCCTAGTGATAGTGACACGAGCAATGGTATAGTAGATCCAAACAGTGACGTTTATTCAAGGGAAGCAATGCTACCCTAAAATTAAAAAGGGAATAGACTTTGATCTACCCCACCCTGCCCCCATATAACAGCGTGTAGACATTATAGCTCACACCTACTCCACCCTCAAATCGTTACGTGGTTTATGGACGACCCCTAATGGCGTGTATAATAAATCCGTATTCAGTGATATTAATAATATTTGCAAAGCTATTAAAAGCCATGCAAAAAGTCAAACTCATTTGCAGGCTACAACACAAGATAAAACTTTGGCAATCGTAAATTTACTGTTATTATTATTATTATTTGAATTAGAATTGCACTTATTACATAAATATGTAGGTATATATAATTTAATGGTTGATTAATATTTCTAAGATCACCAGTTATTTTGTTTTATTCCGTGTATATGTTGTGTCATCCCCCTTCCTTTCTTCATCATAATAATTTTATACAAAAATATCAAGGAAGAAACAGAGTGAGCTTACAATAATATTATAGCAGGGTCCACCAGACTTCTTTTATTTAAAAGCCTCATTGCTTCCCTTTGTCTAGAATTTACCACACGCCAGTGCCGTCAAGGCAAACCCAATAGTAGGGATACTGGGTTGTAGGAACAGTGGAAGTGTTTTCAGGGTAAGACTGGGTAACGGTTGCACTTGTGGTAGACTTATTAAAATGTGCCAACACCAATCGGTACAGAATTCTTACCGTAAGCAGGGAATACTGTCATAAGCATGACTATCCCACACTGTTGGCAACAAACAATGAAGCATCGGTGATCTAACTACCTCTGCGGTCAGAGAGAGAGCACTGATTCAAAAATGGATTTAGATATTAGGGAACTAGGCTAATTTATCTATGTAAATCGTAGTTTGTATATTTCTGTTAAAGTTGAGCAATGAAACGTTTCATTGGAAATGTTAGAATCGTGGTCAAATTTAGATTTTTCTTATAGAATTGTCTAATATTTCGTGTTCAGGTTAATATATATATGAACCTGAATACTATATATATATATTAATATTAAGCAGCTATGTATATGTAAATAATGTTTTGGGGAAATTCTCAACTGTATATTTGAGTATAGGCACATCTTATATTACACTTTTGGTAGTCAAACGATAGTGAACACACCCAACGGCCTAAGTGAAATAGATTGGTTGAGATGAAACGGATTTAGTGCGTAGATCTTTTCCCAAGCAGGGCAGTCAACTTATATGCTATGTTAATACTGAATACATATCTTAGTATTTATGTGATGGCAACTTTAACAATACAGAATGAAATGTCAGCTCGTTCGACGTTTGGCCTAGCTAGCTTGATTATTTATAATTATTACACAGACAAAATACCAATAGTTACACTTGCTGGAGTAAACTATTGCAGGGTTCCTACGGTCTGGAAAGTCAGAGATATGACAATTCATGTCACACTTCTGTTTCATCGGAAGTTGTAAAACCGCAGAAGGAAGATGTTGCCAAAAGTTAAAGTAGTGTAGTGCCTCGAAGAAACCCTAACACTTTTGTTATGAAAGATGACATAACCAAGGCGGAAGTCATTTGGGCTTTGCAAGTTGTTGACAATAAAATGTATTTAAATTCGTACAATAAGTTAAGTAGAATTTTTCAGTTGATGTTTCCTAAGTGTTTCATTGCCAGTTCCTTTAGTCTAGGTGAAGACAAGGCTGAATATTTCATTGTGCATGGCTTGGCTCCATCCTTTCAGAACAATTTACTGGACCGCCTAAAATCATGTAACAACTTTGTAATTTGTTTTAATGAAGCATTTGTAGCATGTCAATTATGTAAAATTGACATCTACACCACGAGCCTACATAAAAATACTAAATTATGATAATTAATATAGCGGACTCCAAAGAAAAGAATTAAAATTGAAATATTTAGGAATAATATGCTTCAACATCTACTTTCCATGACTGTATGGGCTCGGATACAGCCACCATGCTTCCAAGAAGAAAATACTACATGTGTGTAAAATAACATTCACGAGACGAATCCTTATAAACATACTATAGCTGAATCCAAAGAAGATAAATAAAACTGATTTATTTAGTAATAATATCCTTCAAGACTCACTCATCATAACAGGATGGTCTCGGATACAATCACCATGCTTTCAAGGAAACTACGACGAGTATGGCGAAGATACCAGCATGGTAAATCTCACGCACGTCCTCGCTGCATCACCCAATAGTTTAAATGGACGAGACAGGCTTGGAATTGAAGTCTCTAGCCTAGAGCGCTGCTGCTCTTGCGGTGTTCCTTGGGACTTCTGTCTTTTACTTCCCCCCTCTTTCTTTCTTTTCCTTTCTCCTCTTGCTACCCCCATTTGCCTGTGTTTACGCCTTATTCCTTTTATTTCTGTTTGGTTATACAAATCGTATACAATGAGTGCCGCTCAGATTCACTTATTGTACCTCACCACATCGTATCATCGAAGAAGAAACGCTGCTCTATCACCTACAGAAGTACCAGATCACCATGAAGTTTGGATCGTGGGTCTCACCACTTCGTTGAGGGAAATCCTCTTCGATCTTCTAAGTATCGAGGTAACTATAATGGTTGTCATGTCCTTCAGATTTAGTTTGTATAGTCGAGGTGACTATTTTTGTTTGTCATATCCTTCAGACTTAGTTTGTATAGTCGAGGCGACTATAATATTTGTCATGTCCTTCAGAATTAGTTTATATAGTCGAGGTGACTAAAATGTTTATCATGTTCTTTTGACTGAGTTTATATAGTCGAGGTGGCTATTTTTCTAGATTTCATATTTCAATCAAAGTGACTAGATTTTGGTTTTGTGTCCTTCTGACTTAGTTGGTGTAGTCAAAGTGACTCTAATGTGTTCTCGAGTCTTTCAGACTTCTTATATTAGCCCAAGTGACAAAGTTTTTCCCTGTGTCCATATGACATAGCTTAAATATAGGAGCCTTGAGCTCCAGAGGTAATAAGGACCTAGTCTTGAAGGTTGCTTTTTTCCACAAGTACAATACTTCCTTTTTTAGTCCTTATGCCTAGTCTTTTTTCTCATGACGCCGTGGACGTCGTGTTCAGTTGTTTAATTTTGGTATGGCTACAACCAGGTTGTCAATCCTTTTTCTTGGATCCAGTTGGGTCAATGTGTTGAATCATTCTTGTTGGCACGCCTTGCGTGTGGTTTTAGCTGGGGTGGGTAAAGCGCGGAATCAGCTAGTTTCCATAATGGGGTCCTCGCAGATAATTTCTTTACTTTTAGCCTGTCGTTGGCTCCTATTGACTAAGTATTACAAGTTAGTGTGTACTAAAGTAATGTTGTACCCCAGGGAATGGATTATTGTATAAATGTACTATTGATTGCTCTGGCATTATCTATTGGGAAAAGGACCGGCCATAGTACTATTCGGTGATGACACCTGTTTGCTAGCCATCTACCAATGTAATTAAAAAACTTTCTCATATCACAATGACTTTCTTAAACCCCAATCAAGCAAGCTAGTTCAATTTATATATATAATAGTAACTCTAAACTCATAGGATCTACAGTTTACTTTCATTGGTAATTGGTAATTATTTCACTGTTTTTCCTCTTAAACCCTACTGAGAATAGCCTGGCACTTGCCCAGCTGTTTTGATAGTGAATAGGCTCTTCCAGCCTACTGCCTTTGACCATGCTGCCTTGAACGCTTATTTACCCGAGCAGCTGCAAGACAAGCCTATGGTTTGGACTTGCTATAATATGTCAACACATCTTGCATTTAACGTAAAGTTTTCCGTGATCCACGATATGTTCACTTGTTTTCCTGAACTTATATATTACACGTTCAATTGTCAACCAGCATTAATCTTGTATAACTATTGTAATTTTATATCTAATTTATGTTTGTTTTGATAATAAATCTATTTATTGTTAGCTTAATTATTTGTCTTAAGTAATGAATTATCCTAACACATTGAATAAAGTTATTCAAAGAGGGCAAATGGACATTGTATTCAGATTCTGGGACAAGGAAGATCATATAGTCGTCAGTTATTGCGTAAACAGTGTTGTTTTTTTCTATAGAAGAACAGCTGAAGAATTACTGAAGCATATCTTGGATGGTATTTCTCCTCTTCCACTCTCTAAGTTCATACAAGTGTCAATGGATGACCGAAATGTCAATTTAAAGTTTATAACACATCAAATATTTAACAGACGATGAAGTGTGTAGTTTATTAAATCTGGAAACAAGTGGGCTTAATGTTTTTCATGGTTCCTTGAGAACAGGAGTGTAATCTGTCAATTGGGATTACTTATTGCGTCACACTTACAACCTGTTAACTGACTCTACAGCTCGTCAAGCATTGCTTACCCAGTTGACAGAGTGTACAACTTTTCCTTTGAAGTTCTTTGATGTGCGGTAGTTAAAGAATGCAACATGCTTCCTAAAACAAAACCTGTGGGGATACTGAAAAGAGCAGCCTATAATCCATTCTTGAAGTGTAAACTAGCTTTCTGCAAAACAATTGCAGATGGATTGCAGTCTTTCCTTTTTGATAGGGTTTGATATATTTCGTTATTTTCCCATCATTTTTCCGGAACTGATTGGCAAGACGTCTTCTTTCTTATTCTTCCATGAAAGGTGAGGCAAGGTTGGCTGTAGGGGAGGAGGAGGCCGACATAAATGTAATTAAGTTAATATTTCCACATGAATGGTACCACCAAATTATAGTGGAAATTTTGTGAGAAGTTGGTCAGGGAACTGGGGAAAATAGTCAGGGAGAATTTTTTTTTACAAATAGTGTAGGAACCGTATTGTTATATATATAAGATTTAATGTAGATTTTACTAATGAATGTTCCATCTTATCTATTGCAGCAATTTTCACAATAAATTTATTTATTGAAGCAATTATCACAATACATGGTTTTATAAAAACCAACAAAGAAAATGTGGAGCTCCATACTAACACATATGTATCCTATTAATGTCAAAAATTGATTGATTTGTACTTTAATCAAGAACATTTGGAACATTACACCCAGGGCTGTGAAGTCGCAGAGTCTGAATCGGTTTTACGTAAAGTCTTGAGTTGGTAGAGAGGTAGAGTCCGGCTTCAAAATAAAAACTTAGATGTAGTTTTCTTCTTCAGAAATTGTAATCTGATAAAATATCATTGATCCCCGCATTATTTATTTGTCTCAAACAAGAAAGTAATAACTCTTATAATGTTCAAAGCAAATATTTTTGCTGGGATCACTCAGTCTATTAATTTAGTAGTTGTGGAATGTGCCTGTTGAGTAGACATGAGTCACATTGTACCAACAGCGCCCAAAATATTTATTATAAATACAACCCAGAAGCAGAGACTTGGAGTTGTTCATTAGACTAGATGTGTCGCAAAGGCTATAAGTTAAGAGACTTAGAGGAGTAGTCCAAGGGGAGAGGGTTAGAAAGATGCACCCCAAGGTGAGGGTCTCTGGATTCTCCTCTGTGGACTAGTGAAGAGTTTATTGACGTTTTGTTTACATATTTTCAATGACTGCTCGTAAATAATCCTTGTCATATTGGGTATACAACAGCTTACCTTATTTCAACATTATACCATCCTATTTAGCGGTGAGTATCCGTAAGTTTATCGTTTGAATTAAGTTCAAATTGGGCACTGGCCTTGCATTGTTTTTGATTTCAAACTTTTATTCAAAAAATAAAAATTCTGTTTTTTAATATCGGAAACGTTCACTATTCACTAATATAATCGAAAACCGGTAGCGTAACACAATACAACTCAACAGATAGCCGAGCAGCAGACCACAGATGAGCTCAGCCTGAGAAACTTGGCTTGGTCAAAGAATGTGACGTTGGGTTGTCGTGGCAACCACCCTGCCAAAGCGCTTGTTAACATAGGTGCTTTATATTGCATGTTGACGATATTATGGTTTTGCTAATTTCCTCAATAAATGAGAAGATATAACGATTTTTTTAATTGATTTATGTTTTTTACTATGTAATGAAAATTGGTATGGATTTCAAAATAGGATTTGTTTCTTTTGCTTTATTTTGCAGGGATAGTGGCACCCCAAAACCCTCCTTCACAGCTAGCCCCTGAATATCTAATACATATCTGGAACATCGCCTATTTTATTATAAACTTCTTTTAAAAATAAAGCTCTAATGATGCCAAACTATCTACTCTCTCATTACCCATTATACCCACGTGACTAGGAATCCATTGGTACCCCCATTCGTAGCCCCTATCTCGTAAAGAGGCGCACTATTAGTATATTTGAATTATCAATGGGTGTGATGGAGGGCTTGACAAGCCATTTATAGACTCCAAAGCGCTACGGGAGTCGCATAATACCACTACAAGCTGCGGAAGTAAAGATAATATATATTTCAATTTCTGTAGGATAGCATATATCCCCGCTGTAAATATTGATGCATTGGACTGTAGTCTATATGACTGACCATAATTAATACTACTGTCATAGAAGGTCGCACCCACTAGAGCTGGCTCCCCTCCCCTCCTAGCTCCATCTGTAAATATAAGTCTGTATCTCCTCCCTCTTTCTTTCATATACCTTACTGCATTTAACTTCTGTTCGATCGGATGGGCAACTCTTTTTATTCCTGAATTAGGAATAGAAAACACTACTGGTGCATCCCAAAGGGCATTATGCCCCCCAGTGAAACACTGTACCAGATACGTAAGAGAAAAAATATACTGACGGAGTTCTTATAAAACACAAAAAACTATCCACCAGAGAAGGGCATGTTTTGTTTAACCAATATTGTTTTGTTTCAACATATTTGTAAGGATCCGAAGTCTGCGTCGCAGATAACTATAAGTTGAACAATATTTAATAAAAAACTTGTCCGCCAACAGATGGCACCTAAGAAATAAAGGGAGTTCGTTCGCTTCAGTAAGGAGTGCGTTGGTTGGTGATGTACGACAAGCGCCCAGACACAGTCTTAAAGACGCATATTGAATCTTATCCAGCTTTGCTAGTGTGGATCGTGATGCTGTGTGATAACATACTCCAACCGAGACCGTATAAGCCCACGGTACATTTGTAACATTTCATATGGGTGGGAGCCCCACGAGACACCCGCCACTGATCTCATAGTATTTATAAACCTGTCACATATTCCAGATAGTTCCAAAAAATAAGGGAGCCAAGATCCCTCCATGTCTAGTGTCATGCCTAAAAATCACACCGTCGGCTGTACCTGAATTAGACGGCCTTCATAAACTAGCCTAATTGAGTTATCTCACACTCTATGTCGGGTGAAGATTACCGCAAAACATTTAGATACATTTAGAGTTAAAAAAGTGGGCTGTCAACCAATTTGAAAGCAAAGGAAACACTGATTGTAACTTACCCACACCCTCTGAAAAGTTACAAGACCGAACGTATATTACCACGTCATCCGCATACTGTAGAGTCGTTATACCAACCGGAAAAGAGATATCAATATCGTTCTAATAGACTGCATATAACAGAAGGCTGAGCACTGATCCCTGTGGTAGCCCCTTCGTTAAATTCTAGGAGATGATCTAGCTTGTCCTATCTTTACAGTGACGATCTATTCTGAAAATAGATAGCTTAAGAGGCTATTTCACCTGTACCGCCATGGCTCCCATGGCAAAGAAGACCGTGCAGACTCTTAGGGAAATCATGTTTACGAAACAATAAAAAATTGTATAATATATTATTTTGCATTTTTGAAGAGCGTAAGAATATGGCGACGTACCTATCTTTTAATCTATTCCATTACATGTTTGAAA